>VMDR010003840.1:0-66851 GCA_007922815.1 Macrotus californicus | reverse complement strand
TGTTTTTTTCTAAGAAACTTTTGTCTGACCCAATGCTACAAATATTGCCTCTTATGTATTCTTCTAGAAGTTTTATAATTTTAGAAGGTACATTTAGACCTACAATCCTTTTCAAATTAATTTTTGTGAATGGTGTGTGGTAAATATTGAAGGTAATTTTTTTTCTATATGAATATCAAGTTATTCTAGTATCTTTTATTGAAAAGACTATTTGTGTGCCATTTAATTTCCATGGTTTCTTGGTCAAACATTAATCAGCCAGTTCAAGGGTCCATTTCTTGATTCCCTATTCTTTGCTGTTGATTTCTATTTCTATTCTTATGCCATTATCACACCATCTTGATTCCTACAGCTTTATAATAATTCTCAAACTATCCAACTGTGTTCTTCAAAATTGCTTTAAGTATTCCAGATGCTTTGAATTTTTATGTACATTTTAAAATCATTTTGTCAAACAAAAAAGCCTGCTAGGATTAAGATTGTAATTTTGTGAACCTACTGATAATTTGGGGATAATGGCCATTTTAACAATATTGAAACTTTTCATCCATGAACATTAGCCTCTCTATTTCAGCCTTTAAATTATAGTATTCAGTGCATAGGCCTTGCACAGAGTTTAAATTTATTCCTATGATTTCATATTTATGTGCTATTATAAATGTTATTTAAAAATGTTATCTGCAGTTGCTTATTGCTGGTATATACAACTACAATTTATTATTTCTTTTTGAATGCTAACCTTTTATCCTACAACTTTTCTAAACTCACTTGTGCCAATAGCTTTTTATTTTTGTAGATTCCTTAAGATTTTCTTCACAGATGATTAGGTCATCTGCAAATAAAAACAATTTTATTTGTCTCTTCCTAAAATGTTTGCCTTTTATTTTTTTCTTACTTTGTCCCACTGCCTGTGACCTAAAACCTAATAAAACGTTGATTAAAAGTGGTGAGAGCAGACTTTTCTTTGTCCCCAAATGTAGAGGTAAAAGTCTTTCACTTTTATGTATAATGTTAGAGTAGGTTTTTCGTAGTTGCTATTTATCTGCTTGAGGAATTTCTATTCCTAGTTTTTTGAGAGTTTTTATCATAGGTAGGCTTTGACTTTTGTCAAATGCTGTATCCGCACCAATTGAATTGGTCATATATTTTTTTTTATTCTCTTGATATGGTGAATTGTGTGGGTTAATGTTGAATTTTCAAGGATATTTGAATTCTTAGGACTGGCAGTTTATACATCCTGTATTAAATTTCTACCAAGCTGAGGTACTGACCCCTTTTTAATTCAGCCATAAGGTTGCTTATTTGGAGACCCTACAAATTACACACAGGACATGAAATGTTACCACTTAATATGAAAGAGACCAGGTTGAGTTAGGGACCCCTCATTATCCCCAAGACCCCGCTTCTCTTACTTGGTGCAATGTACATTTGACATCTAAATTGCTACTTTCCTGTTTTAGTCTGGTGTCTTCCCTCACTGGATTTGAACTTTCTGAGAGCTGAGTCTGTGTTTTTTCCATTTTGGTAGTCCTGGTTCCAAGTGCATGCTGATACTAAGAAGAAGAAGAAGAAGAAGAAGAAGAAGAAGAAGAAGAAGAAGAAGAAGAAGAAGAAGAGTAGCTATAAAGAGGTACTTTGCCTCTGGTACCACCAACTCCCCCAAGAACCCCACTTGGTTGTCAGCCTTCACTCATTTTACAGAGAAATCTCAGAGTAAGTATTTTGTCCCAGGTCACCTAGCTGGTGGGCACAAACCCATAATTGGAAGCTTATTGCCTTTTGATTTTGTTGCACAATCTTTTCTGTGGTAGGCTATTAAATAGTTATTTGTCGACTGATTGGCTGAGGGAGTAAATGAATGAATGAATGAATGAAAGCAACCTTTCCCTCTTCTTTTTCATGAATGGAACAGGTCCACCAAATGAGAAAAAAAATCAGCTTGGAGACTGGCATGTTGGCAGAGCGTGAGGGAGGGGAATGGAGAGGGTAGGGAGAAGTTGCTAAAAAAAAGAGAAAAGGAAGTGTGAACTATAAATTCACTTGACAGGGTTGCATCTCTGTGGCTTAGACGTTGGCCACTTCATCTTGGCATGATTATTATATAACAGGAGGATGGAGAAATGGCCGGAAAGTATTGCTTCCTATTACATAACTCTTACTACGTGCCTGACAGCATTTCTGATAATGGGAGAACAGAAAGTGTGCCGCTCTCCCCATGAAAGGCTTCAAGCTTCTTGCAGGGCATAGTCTGGTCTTCAGCCGTTTGGAGCGTTAAGGTGGGGACTGATTTCCTCAGCCAGCCTCAAGCTGTCTCCTCAGGCCTGGGTCTCCCCCAGGAAATAATGTCTTATGTTCACATTCCACACAAACACTTTCAAGATCTTCTAAATCCGCTGCCCTTGGGAACCCAAAGAGGGAATTCTCATGGAGGATATCCTAGAATATCTGAGTTTTTTTGTCAATAGGTCAAATTGATCCCAGCTGAGCTGACTATGTATTTTTTTTTCACTTACTGTCTAACATTTATTAAAAAAGTTAATATTACAGAAAAGCATGAATAAGACTGGCTTTATTACACAAGCTTCATGAACTCACCTTGGACTTGGCCATGTAGTTTTGCTTCCTAACTGTTTGATGTTTTAGTGATAAGAAATTGGAATTTGAAGAGTTCCTACTTGTCTGGTTTGCATGTTTCAAAACACCGTATGGTACAATAGGCATTACCTGGAAGTCTCTGTAGCAGCCTCTTAGCAGATGGACCTGAGTTGAGCCATCTTGCAGGTTGGCTGGGGTCAACTTTCAGAGCACCCAAACAAATAGTGCTTTCTGTTTGGACCACTCTCCTTTGACCTACATAGATCCTGTTTGAGGCCTAGCAATTGTTCTGTGTCAGTAAGTTAAACCAAAGGAACATGTGCTGGAATCCTGCCTGCCTTTATCTGTGCCTGGAATCCTCCAGCAACTCCTGGTGGCTCTACTGCTTCTGAAATCCCTCTGGGGTTCAGCCACTTCTCACTCTCTGCTCTGCTCCCTCCACATGTAAGCTGCCTCTCTGCTCTTCCTCCTTTTGCTTTTACATCTCTAATGTCCATTCACTGTGTAGTGGCTCAAGTTAATAGCTTCAAACTTGTAAATTAAAGCATGCCACAAGGCTACAAAACCCCCTCCAAGCACTTTCTACTGCACTTAGAAGACCCTACCTCCTCCGAGGCCCTTGAGGTCTAAACTCTCTTGCCCTGCCTAACTTTTGACTTGATCTCTTACCACTGTTGTTCCAGACAAGCTGGCCCGTCTGTTTTACAAACACACTTTATTTTTGGTTCTTTGTTCTTGCTCTTAACTACTTCTTGGAAAACTCCGTCTCAGGATCCTGGCATGGCTGGTTTGTCAGCGTTCTGGTCTCATCTCAAATGTCATCTCCTCCGCTGTTCCCAATCTAAACCCACCTTTTATTCTCTGTATTATCCCATGGCTTCATTGTCTTCATAGAACTTAACTTTACTCCAATACTTTGAGTCTATCTCAACTTAGTTCCATGTTTATTCTCCATCTCAAGGGGTTGGCAAATGGCTGTGGGTCAAATCCAGCCTGTTTATTTTTGTAAATAATATTTTCTTGGAACACAGTCATGCCTACCACTTGTTTACATTTTGTCGGTGGCTGCTTTGGGCTCCATAGGATGAAGCTGAATAATTGTGTCAGAGACCGTTGGGCCTGTAAAGTCTAAAACAGTTACTAGTACAGGGTGGTAGTTACAGAATAGCCCTGGGGATGTAAAGTACAGCATAAGGAAAGTAGTCAATAATATTGTAATAATTTTATATGGTGCCAGATGGGTACTAGATTTATGGAAGTGATCACTTCATAAGTTATATAAATGTCTAATCACTCAGTTGTATACCTGAAACTAATATAATATTGTACATCAACTGTAATTTAAAAATAAAACAAGAAAAAGAAATTCGTATTTTTTTGTTCCTTCACAGAAGAAGTCTGTGGATACTGGCTCTCTCTCCCTGCCAGGCCTGCCTGCCTTGTTCACTGCCAATTCTACACGCCCTAACCCCATCTACCAGCCTGTAGTTCTCAATAAATATTTGTCAAATGAATTGAATGGATGTGGGGAACACAGGACATTGTGACTGGCATTGCCTCTAGGTGTGTATGTCTTCTGAGCCCACATTTCTTGCAGGAAAGAGGATGGATAAGGTCCATGTGTACACATATGTGCCCAAGTGTATTTGCACATCTGGCAGTGAGAAAGCAGTAAGACAAAAGGACATTATGTAGGTTTTATGCCCATACAGAGTCATTATTCCAAATCTGGCTCTGTCACTTAGTATCTGTGTGACTTTGGGGAAAAAAATTTCAACTTCTTATGCTTCAGACTCTTCATCATAAAAAGGAGAGCATGTTACCTGCCTATCACGGTTCCAGTGAGCATTTTAGAGATAACACTGCCTGACATTAGATGCATGGCCAAAGCTGTAGAGTACGTAGCAGCCTGTGCTTAGATTTCTTGAAGTAGCTTGAAGGGAAAGAAGAGGGTCAGGTCCAAAGTGCAGACACCAACATTTTGGCAGTTTGGGTTACTTCAATCAATTGACCTAATAGTAAGTGGCGCCTGCCTTCCATACGGCTATGTTCCAGGAATGTAGAAACCATCCAAGAAGACTTTAACAGCCCTCAATTCTTGGGGATGTAGCATGCCCAAGGCCAAGTGCTACATGCTGGAAAATGCAAAAACAGACAAGACACAGTCTTAACCCGGCAGGCCTCCTGATGCTGTAGAAGAGATCAGAGACGTTGACCTACTACACCTTAGCAGTGGAAGGTTGTAAGAACCACAAGAGATACACAGATGCCAAAAAAGATCTAAAGAAGGGGATATGAACCACATCAGGTTTATTTTTAGGTTCGGACAGAGAGTCCTACGGTATTGCCACTCTGTTTTCTTTCTATAGTCTCCAGTCCCCTCTGAGTTTATTTTTAAATGGCCTTTATTGCCTTTATTTATGTATCACCTATTGCAGTATCTCAAATCTTATGTTTTTTTGCCAAGTATGTGAGCAATAATAAATTAAATACAATAATAATATGGAGGTCTACTTTTATTATAGCTTGAGGGGAAGATAGGCAGACATGTAATTATCGGTGGCACACGATGGTTTTTTTCTTGTGCAGAAAGAAATATGATGGATTGGCTTTGGGTGTTAGTTCGTTAGTCACACATGGCTCAATTACCCAGGCACATCTCCATCTGCGTCCTTCACTCCATTTTTTTTTTTTTTTGTATTAACTGAAGTACCAGTGTGATCATTGACCAGAAGACTACTGGAAAACCTCTTTGTTCAGTCTCTTTCTTTTGAGAATATATCAAATAACTTGTAGATACAGTGCTAGGACCTGAAGATACAGAGATGAACAGTGACTATTTTAAAACTCTGAGTTGTAAGCTCATTAAATGCTGTACATTTCTTGTAAATGTAACTATTAAGAAAAAAAAGAGAACTAAGCAGTTCTCATCTCACAACCATTTACTGAGCACAAATTCAGTGAATGAGACATTAGGTGTTGGAAAAAAAATACCAAATGTGATCTCTGCCCTCTAGGAGCTTATGGTTTTGTGAGGATATTGATTGGTGAATAGTTAATTGCTACAGGGATTTTAAAGTTATATGACTGTAAAGTTATATGAGAGTATGTTGTAGTTTCTGGGATCAAATCCTGGGTCCCTCTTGACCATCTACTTGACCATAGGCAAATTATTTACCTTTTTACTACCTTGGTTTCCTCATCTGTAACATGGAGATACGAATGTCTAACTCATAGAGTTGTTGGGAGGTTTGCATGAGAAAACAATGCTCAGGGCATAGTAGGTGAACATTAAGTGTTACTGATGATAGTAGAAGGAATCCTGTGGAGCTAACAAAATATAATGTAAAAGATAGGGTTCTTAGACATGGGTTCTCTCATTTTCATAAAGGATCTTCCCTAAAATTTTCTCTTGAGATTTAAGGATGATGTTTGCTTTATCTGTATTGGATTGATCCTCTGTGACATCTATTCACTCATTCTCTCCTTTTTTCTTTCTTTCCTTCTCTCACTGAGTTTCTCAATGAGTCCAACATATTTCTGATTTTGCCTAATGGTGGACATCCACCACACTGAGATGGCAGCTATTTCAAAAGTTGAATAGCCACCATGTCAATCAATTTCCGTGAATACTCATTGGACTCTTTAATGTTCCCACAGATTAGGAAGGGTCTGCAGGCAACACACTACATTCACTTTACATATTCAACTGGTAGAGTAACAGTGAAGTATGTTGGCTTCAATGATAGTTTATTAAGCCATGGGAAGACACGATGATGTTTACATTAATAAATTTGGGTTCCAGATAGTTCTGGGAGAGGCTGTGGATAGAGAAGAGAAAATGTATTCATTTCTTGGGTGGCAACTATATGCCAAATCCTATGGAAGGCACTGAATTCACTGAGACATGTTATGCATCATGCCCTCATGGTAATACAAAGAGAAGTCTAGTTCTTATTGCTGTTGGGGAAAGAAAAATCAAACAAAATTAATACTTCCTGTGTTGAGCTCATATGTAACTTTTCAACTCACATCAATTCAATTCACTTCAGTTCAATTCAATTCATTTTTTATTAAAACCTAGACTGATCCACTTTGAGAGTGGTCCAGTTAAAGGCCAGGCAATTGTGCCTTTGGGGACTTCCCAAGGGCTGGAATTAGGTAGAAAAGTTTCCCTGTAGAAAAGTCAAGGCCAGGCGCTCTGGATCCCAAGAGACAGAAACCCAACTCTAGCAGTTTTAGGCCAATGGGGAAGTCTGGGGGAATGGCTCGTGTACCTGAGGGAAGGACAGCATGTATTCAGGCCAAAGATAAGTGGGACATCACCCAGATTTGCTCTTCTTGTGTATTTGTTGTCTCTGCCCACCAGCCCCATCAGCTACCCCTGATGTGTGGCTCTGCCACCTGATCCAGCCCTGGAGTCCCTGTTTGAGGCTGAGTTTGATAGGTCTCTTGCTGTGAAATACCAGGAAAGGGCTCAGCTTGGCCCAGTTTTGGTCAACTGCCACCAAGGGTCCTATTCGTAAAATGACCGGACTTCCTTGCTGTTATGCTCATCCTGCAGACAGACTCCTCTGGCACTCACATAGCACTTTAAAATGTGAGTGGAAGCATTTCCCAATTAACTGCTTATATGTGATGAACTGCTCATCTGATTAAAAAAACAATGCCTATTCACTCTAGAAAACTTAGGAAATGAAAATGTGAAACTACAAAGGAGAACCCTATCTAAAAACAACTTCAAAGGTAGCTTTAAAAACTTTTTATTTTGTAGTAATTATAGATCTACAGAAAAGCTGCAAAGATAATATGGAATGTTTTTGTAATCCTCTCAGGCCGACTTCCTCTCAGGGCTGGCATCTGGATGATCACGATGCAGTTGTCAAACTGAGAAATTAAAAAGTACAGGACTATTCACGCACTGAACACTTCATTCGGGTCTCAACAGCTTTCCCACAACTGTCCTTTTTCCGTTCCAGGACTAACCCAGGATGCCGCCTTACATACAGTCATCACATCTCCTTAGTTTTCTTTGGTCTGTGACTTCTCAGTTGTTTCTTATTTTTCATGACCATGGCTGATTTGGGGACTATGAGTGAGGAATGCTGGAGAATGTCCCTCGATTTGGCTTTGTCTGACGATTTTCTCATGGTTAGGGTTAGGGTCAGGGTTAGGGTTATAGGTTTTGGGAGAGAATATCACAGAGGCCAGGTGCCCTTCTCATCACATCATTTCAGGGGTACATGCGATCAACCCGACTTATCCTCAATCGCCAGTTTCTCCATGCTGCGTTAACTGTCTCTTTCCGTACTCTACTTCTGGGAAGCGAGCCACTAGGCCCAGCCCACACCCAAGGACAGGGTAGTCAGTTAAGCTCCACCTCCTAGAGTAGGGAATAACCTACATAAATCAGCGGAGGTAGTTTTTAATATAAGTTTTTTTTGACTAAAAAAGAATCATACTGCATGTGTTTTTCTGTAAGCTGCTGTTTTCCTCTTAATAATGTAGCAGAAAGGATTTTTGTATCAACTGTTCCTTTACAACATGACTTTTAAAAGCTGTTAAGTAGCGAGCTATATGGATATATCAGAATTTGATCCATTTGCTAGTTTGGACATTTAAATTTCTCATTATTTTTCCTGAATATTATAAAAATCTGTCATTAACATCCTTCTAGCTAAATCTTCATACAGTGATGTTTTTTAAGGTAAAAATCTAATTATAATAGATGTGTCAAAGGATACACATGTTTGAAAATTGGGTGTATATACAGGGGTGAGCAAATGTAAGCTAGTAATAATAATAAATAATGTGATAATGAATAAATAAATAATAACACAAAAATAAACTCTGTGTTTCCGGTGCTCACAGCTGTAAACCTGCTTTTGCCCACCCCTGTATTGTCAACTTGTCCCTTAGAAAAGTCCTATCATCACTACGTGCTACCTTCTGCTGGCTTCGCATGGGCATCCTGGTGGGAGGTGGGCAGCGAGATGTGATGAGCGGACATGGGCTGGGCTGCCGACATTAAGGACAGCTTTGGGGAGAGGAGGTGAGGCTGAGAGCTGAGCCCCGGTCCTCATTCCCCAGGCCTGTGCTCACTCACTGATGCTAAAGGCAGTGCCTCCTGATGCAGCAGGGCAGCCTCACAATGTATCCATGATAAAAGAAGTCTTACTAAAATATGTACTGCAAAGTGAAGTACATGTATGAAAAGTACATGACACAAATGTAACAATTTGAAGTGATTTTGAAGTGAATGTATTTGTAAGTCTACCCATATTTATGGTTATTAGGAAGGGGAACATTAATTTCTTTTGTTGGGAGTATGTGCCCACACATTCCTCTTCCTGTGTCCAAGAATGCTATCCCAAGTGCCTTCCTGATCACCACCTCCTTCCCCTGGAAGTGACTATTATTCTGTCCTTGATGGTAATAACTTCCATGGTACTCTTTATTTTGGAAGTTATAAATAAGAAACCCGCTCACGGCGAGATAAACAAACAAGGCAGAAGTTTACAAAATAAACATTTAACGTTCCTCCCAGCATTGCCCTCTTCCCAGGGGGCGGCAGTTAAAGTGTGGACAGTATCCTGAGGTCGCTGCTGACCCAGAACTCTCTGCGGCGATGACACAGTCATGTCCAATACAGCAGGAAGTAGGCCGTTGTTCCTGCTGAGCGTTTAAAAGGTGGCGAGTGTTGAAAATTTAAATTATAAAATGCACTGGTTTCTCTCTAATAACTCCACTTTGTTTTTCTGACTATAGTTGGTGTGTAATCCATTTCTTTCTATATTGTCCCCTGTGATGGCTGATAATACTGGTTATCGATTATGCTGTATTTTACTGTGTCCGTTTTATACAAAGCAAATACCAAAGTCATTGTCTAGTATTAAAGTTCAATTGCTTTCCAAGAAAAAGATGGCTAGTGTGACTAAAGAATGAAATTTTAAATTTTATTTTATTTTAATGATTTCCACGTCAGTAGGTGCGTGTGGCTAGTGGCTACCACATCGAACAGCACACTTGTGTGTTTTTGAAACACTTCCTCACACACTGGCATCCTGGGTCCTCTCCGTATCTTACATGTAAAGGAATGTGCATCCCGTAGTGAGATGAAGGACTGGCCCAGGTCTCCCAGCCAGCAGTTGCCATGGTCCCTTCCGACGTCATGCCCAGCGCTCTTTCCACACTGCCCTTCTAGACATAATCAACAGCCCTGCAAAGGTCAGCTATGCATGCAATTTCTTTTTTCTTAGCATTCACCTCAGCCCACAGTCTCAGCTGGAATGTGAGCAGCCCACTCAGGGTTCTGTGTGGTTTGGTTTCAAAAAGGGTCCCACCCCTCCGTGACCTTTTTTCTCTGGGTCTACATTTCCATGAAGCTATTTTTAAAAGCTGAATTTTGTATCGACTTGTGTTATCACCAAAGTGATCTGACTTTAAAAAATTGTTATCTCTCTTTTCTGAGACAAAAAAAAAGCAAAAACAAAAAGGAGGACAGTTCATGTATGAGCGTGAATTAAACAGCATATTTTAAGAGTCATGGCTCATGACCGTCTCATCTTCAGTCATCAGGTTCACGTTGAAGGAACATGGACCAAGTGCTGCTAGATGTTTGACTCCTGGATGCAACTCTGCCTTGGTAGTATGTAGAGGTTGCCTGAGTAATCACTTGAGGAATAACAGACTCAGGGCTGCTTAGGAGAACCCCAGTACTTAGGGTGAGGGCACTTAATATTTGCGATCCCCATCCTGTGCGTAGTCTCCATTGCTCTTGCCCTCACTACACAAGAAAGCAGAGAGGGTGTAACACTTATCCTGGTAACCTTAGCTCTTGGCCAAGTCACCTGTCCAGGGCAGGTGCTGAAATGTGCATTCTGTTGATGAAAGAGAGAAGGCAGGGAGGGAGGAAACAGCACTCTAGTTATCCATGAACTACTTTCCACACCTTATCTCATATCGACTTATTCCAACAAGAGAGGTATTGATGAAAAACCCTGATCTCAGAGAGGCCAAGTAACTTGCTAAAGGCCACACAGCCTCTCCTGGCAATTAACAAAGCTATAATCCATATTCCCAGATTATTGTTCTCATTCCCAAGGTTGTTAAGAATGGAGGACTCCGTGTCTTCCCTGAGTACCTGGGTGATTGGAGAAAGACAAAGGTCTTTGATCAATTCTGTCCTGCAGCCCTTTCAACAAATTTCACACCAGGTTCCTGGGCTGACATTCTCATGCATATGGATTTAGCAGGGGGAGCGGCTTTCTCAGCAGGCGCAGGAAAGTATATTAATTTCACAGAGGCCCCTCAGCAACTTGCAGGCGCCTTCCTCTGAACCATTTAATCTTATCTTTTGCCTGAGTTGAGAATGAGCATTTTTCCCCCCCTTTAAATATCATCTCCCCCTCCCACTTTCTCCTCATCCAACTCTTTGTTGTAGATGATCAGGCTAGGAGGGGAGAAGCTGCTGGCCCACCAAGCTTGGGAAAGGCCAAAAAGGAGGGTTTTGCAGGAGATGACCCAGGCTTAGCGCACCCCCTCCTCCAACTCTGAGGCCTAATCCCCTGTAATGACCTGAAAGTCTTTGCAAGCCCATGAAAGGAAGTGGGCCTGGGGAGGGGCCTTGCCCTTCTCACCAACGGTTCTCCGGTTCTCCGAAGGGCTTGGGTAGCTTCTAAGGACTAGCTGGGCAGAGGACACATTTAGCTGGGAACCTGCTGCCTGTCACAGAGATGGGGTGATGAGAGAGGCTGCAGGAGTCCCATAGTTTCATGTTTAGCACCCACTCCCAGCCCTTTGGGACAACCCAAAACCCCCTACCCCCAACCCCATCCTGCCACGCCCCACCGACTACACCCCGGCCCTTGTAGGGGGTTATGGGAACTGACACTTGGATTCCAAAACCTGAACATGGTTCTGAGGTCACAGCCCAGATCTAAAAGGGGTCACAAATAAGTGGCTTATCTGAAAAACTTCTAAAAATGATAAAATAGAAAAAAGCAGACACTTCAAGATATCATCACAACATATTAAAGGCAATATACTGTCACACAGAAAGGGATTTGAACCCTGACTTCATCTAGCTGAGGCTCCAGTCTCTCAGTTTGTAGCAAGAATTAGAACTAAAAGCTTTCCCCAAAGTGGAGATTTTTACTACTCAAATGAATCTAAGTCATCAAGTAAGCTAATCTCTCATTTCTTGGTTGAAGAAAATGAGGCCCAGCGAGGGAAAGTAACTTGGTAAAGGTTGCACAGCAAATTAATAGCAGAGCTAAGATGAACACACTTCGTTCTGGCCACTAAAATCAAAATGCCACCAACGGAGATCTGTAATCAGAGTCCATCTTCACTTGAAAAGCCGGATTTTCAGTGTGCACAAATCGGGAGATAGTATTGCACACATCCCAGAGCTGTGAAAAATGACTACATGTCCCCTTTGGAATATTGTGATCATATTTCTGGATGGTGTTTTCTTAGGAGCAGAAATGAAAAACCATAATTTTTAACCCAGGAGCTGACATGCTGGGTGGTTATTACTGCTTGAGCATGGAGTTTTGTGGAAACTAATTCTGTTTCTAAAACATAATAATAATAATAATAGGAATGAGAAAAAAACTTGAATGAGGGCTAGAAAGGAGCTGTCTGTCTTTAGAGCCTGAGGTCAGGAAGGTCAAGGATCTCCATTTTGATATAGAAATGAATTCAACACGTTTTCTTTAGTTGAATTTTTGCCTGGTTTGATTTTGTGGAGAGGGGGGTGTTAGATTTTGTAGGATGAGTCTGATACTTTGCTCAGCCTGAGGTGGTTAGAGACTTTTCTAGAGTGTAAATGACCATTAACATAGCCATTAGCTAATAAACATTAATACAGTGTATAGCCGTTAATGAGACTGACAACACCCAACCCGTGCATGATTGATCCATAATTCTTCCAAAGCTTTGAAGAGACAGGTATTTCTATCACTTGTATTTTTTTGGATGAAGAGATCAAGGCTCAGAGTCACTTGCCATGTGTCATTAGCCCAGAAAGAGGCTGTGGTGGACACTGGACATACGTCTCTGAAGTTGTGTGAAGCATTCTTTCCACTCACCTCAGGAATGCTCACGAATGGAGTCAAGCACCCTGGTGCTCACGACTTTGGGGTGGGGTGGGGATGGAGATCAGGGTTTACCCTGTGTTTCTAGATAATGATGTAGGTAGCAGCTGATGGCTTCTCCTCTCCGTGTGACTAGCCTGGTGTTCCTTCTGTCACTCCTCTCTCTCATTCAGGACAGGCCAGGTAGGTCTGCATACATTCACCACAGAAAGCCCTTTTGGCATGGTAATGGAGTCTTCTTTGCTCCCATTTCCTGGGTTGTGGTTCCTGCTTTCTTTGCTCAGTCTCCAGCAGACGCTCTTGGCTGCCATCATCCAACAGCCCTTAGCCGCTCTTCCTTGCTAACAGCTCTGCTTTGGCCCAGGGGTCCACCTTCTAGGGAGGCTGGACCAGGCTCAGGGAGTAACTCCTCTGTAGTCTACGGCAGTTTTCATGGCACCAGTACATTTAACAAGGAGAGGTTTGAGCATGGGCTTGGAACTCAGCTAATGAGACATGAGTGATCAGTGGCGCGGGGCCTTTAGGAAAGGTTTCTCTTATTTTCAGAATGAAACTCTGGGTATTCTGCTGCTGCTCCTGGATACCGATGTGCTCATATACGATGACTGGAGCTATAGCCACCATTTTTGGGACCACAAAGGATGTGAGCCTGAGAACATGCTGAGCATGGCAGCATGGAAGGGTGGCAGTGACCTGGGTCCTTGATGAATTATTGAGCCACTGAATTAACCAACCCTGTTCACAAGCCTCCTCCAGGCATTCCCTTCGTGTTTGAGCCATTTGGAGTATTTTTCTATTAAGCATCATCACTGATAAAATACAACATCCCAATAGTCTGTCTACCATCTCATTCCCTTCTTAGAAGTCTGCTTTTAACACCTCCAGGTTCTCCATTTCCTGGGACCCCTCTTCTCAGGAGCACAACTGCATTCAGCATCTCAGAGGAAGAGCTGGGAGGACAGTTGGTGGTGGGCAGGGGGGTGGGGAACTAAGGGCGAGTGAGCTCACAAAATGGGCTACCCTCTCTTCGATCACATTTTCTTGTGTCCCCTAGTCTGAAATCCCACCCCGCTTGATTTAATGTCTTTGAATTTGAAAAAGTGCTACTTGTGGAGAATGGACCTAGGGCAGAAAACATCACTGTCTACTGTTCTTCCAAGGGAACATCTCCCTGAAATTGCATAAGTCCTGTGAGAATGCAACCCTCCCTCCCCTGTGCATCTTGCTGCTCTTTCCTGTCATTACCTGTGTGCATAGGCAGAGCCGCCTACCCTCTTGCTGCATGTCCTTTCTTGCCAGGTGGAGCCTCCATTGTTACTTTGGCCCTAAGGGTGCTCTCGCTGACCATCCTTCATTTATGGACGGTTACTAGGCATCTTCCTGCTGACCCCATCTGACTTAGAGAATAGGCTGTTATGGACTGAATTCTGTCCCCCACACCGAATTCCTGTGTTGAGCCCTAACCCTCTAATGTGACTGTACTTGGAGATAGGGCCACTAAAGAGGTAATTAGGTTAAATGAGGTCATAAAGGAGGGGCTCTACTCTCATATAATAGATGTCCTTATAAGAAGAGGAAGAGACATCAGGTATACACACAAAGAGAGAAAAGGCCATGTGAGGACACAGCAAGAAGACGGCCATCTGCAAGCCAAAGAGAGAGGCCTCAGGAGAAACCAACCCTGCCAGCCCCTTGATCCTGGCTTTCCAGTCTCCAGAACTGTGAGAACATAATTTTCTCTTGTTTAAGCCACCCGGTCTGTGGTGTTTTGTTATGGCAGCCCCAGCAAACTAATATACTTGTGTAGATCATGCCTCATATTGCAGATCTGATACCCAGAGTGTATCATCAGAATATCATTGAATTCATTCCTTCATTTCTTCATTTGCCCTTTTGTGATATTGATTTATTATTCAGAAAGTTCATGTAACATAGTATGGGATTTCCCAACATGGGCTCCACTGAATACTATCCTGTGAGATATTCTGTTAAGAACGGGCTCTGAGGTCATACAGCAGGTAATGCCCCTACTTGCAAATTCATAAGGTGCACGTTGATATTAAAGCCTCTGAGAAGTACTCTGGGACAGAAACATGTCTAACGTTATTTGAGCCATCATTTACAACATTGGGATCTGACTCTGTAACCTTTTGTTGACTTACATTTATTCATATCCACGGAGCACGTGGTGAGAAACGTCGACCTTGCTTTTCTAAGCAAAGCCTTGGAAGTCAGGCCATTCGGCCAATTACATCTGCAAAATGCGGCTCAGGGTCACTATCTAGAATATTGTTTTGAGGATCCAATAAGAGAATCTATGTAATGTGCCAACACAGCTGTGCTTAGGTCTTGAGGAGCTGGAGAAGCTCAGATTTTATCTCTTGCAGCTAACTCTCTTCCTCACGCTGTGTTTTCATCAACGACGACGTGGGATTCCGCAGCTCCTCCGACTTCAGCTGAGCAGTGGGGAGGCAGGCTAGCTGTACCTTATGAAATGTGCAGGTTCTGTGTAGGTCCCTGGCTGTGTGGAAAGTGAAACTCAAGATGTCCAGTGGTGCAGCTGGGGTCGAGGGAGCCAGGGGCCAGGTTAACCACAGCCTCGTTTCTGCCAACACCAGGTCTGCTCGGTCACAGACAGAAACATTCTGTGGGGAAGCTGTGCTGTGGGTCTCGGCTTGAAAGTTCTTAAAGCTCAAGGCTGTCTGTAGCTTTCCTTTGGCATAATCAGAATGAACTCCTATGAGTAGTTAATGTTCTGATTAAAGCATAACAGAGTAAATTCCACCAATCAGAAATCACCAACAGATTCAGTTTTGCCAAGTACATTCTTTGTGTTACACCCTTTGTTTACATGGACCCAATCATTACCCCCATTTTGTAGACGAGGAAACCGAGGCACAGGGAGGTTATGTTGCTCAAGCCACACAGCTAGAAAGTACTGGAGGCAGAATTTCAGTGTGGGCAGTCTGACTCCAGAGTGCAGGCTCTTCTTAACTGCTGTGGTCTTCTTGGTTCCACTAATTAGTACCTTAAATTTATAGATGTGGAAACTGAGGCTCAGAGAGATGAAATAATTTGACCAAGCCACACAGCCAGTAAATGCCAGAGCCCGAATCCAGTGCCAGGGCTCTGTGGCTGCACCGTGTTCAGGGTTTTTATGGGGGAGCATCTCCCTCCCTGTGGCGTGGTGCACTTGTCACATTACCCACATGTCATGGTCGCAGCCTTGAAACGGTCCTATGTAGTATGATTTGCTGGTTCCCCAGTTTGCAGATGAGTCGGACAGAATCGAAGTAACTTGCCAAGAACACAGCTCTGCGTGTGGGAGCCTGGGCTCCAGTCCTTCCCTCCTGTGTTGGCCTCTGGCCCGCAGAACTCCTTCTCCTCTCCCTCTTCCTAATCCCTCTCGTCCCTCAGGTCGTAGCTCGAATGGCACTTTCTGGGGATGGCTTGTCTGGCCCACCAAACTAGTTCCATACCACCTTTTGGAGATTTATAAAACATCCTTTAATTTTCTTTCTCACTTTTTAATTATCAATGTAATTATTTTATAAATAACTGCCTTCCCCTAGATTGTACACACTCTGAGAGGCCATAGCCCACATTAGTTTTGCTCGGTTACATCTCCAGCATTCAACACAGAGCTTAGTACAGAGCCAAAAATGGTGGCTATTATTGTTTATAATAAATAGATATGTCAATGTGTATGTTTATGTATAAATGACAGTATTACATATATGACTATCACTTGTATATGCATATACATATACATACACATGTAAATAATAGTCATTAAGTCCTTTCAGTTCCTCCTCATGAATATATCAATCACAGAGATATCAATTAGCTTGACTACTGCAGCTCCCTGATTACTTGCTCTTGGTAGACATTGCCAATCAATCACCATTCTCTCTACTGCTGAGACCCAAGGGAACCACAAAATCCTCCCCAAGGCAATGCTCCAGGCAGCTACTTACTAACAGTTAGTTGATCTTGGCCTCACAAATGAAACTTGGCCATCCCAGGTGGGAAAACTATTCTCAGATATTACAAACAATTTTACAACAATTTTCTGCAACTGAAATCACCTGGAAGAATTTAAAAAATACTGATGCTTGGAGTCCCCTTCAAGAGATTATGATTAATTTGTAATTCTAATGAGCTAAGAAACACTGGCTGACCAAATGGTGTCTGCTCTGGTTGGTTCTTGTCTGGATTCCATTTCCCTTGTTTTGTGTAAGTTCAGTTTATTTCCCTTTTTATGTGTAGTGTGTAGTAACTCTACAATAGCAACTTGGGCATGAGGATACAGAAATAGTAAAAAGATTGGTCTTGACTTCTTGTAAGTCTCATGCCAATGAAGGAGACAGACAGGCATGAAGATCGTCTTAAGTTCACTTGTAGATGCATAAAAGCACAAGGAAACATGTGGCAGAAAAAGAAAGAAATTCTGCCTGAGAGTACCTGGGAAGATTTTTTGAAGGAAATTGGGGTTGAACTAATTTTTGAGACAGGTGACCTGGAAAACCATGGTGAATCCAAATTTTAGAAGACTTTGTTTGCCAGACAAAGCCATACAGAGCCAACAAATTAAGGGAAATAATATGGTTTTAGAATTGATCTTCAGCAAATAAACTTTGGCAGCAAGAGGGATGATGTGTTGGAGAAGGATGATGGAGACTTGAAGGTTGGTGCATAGTCTGGGGTCTGATTCATGGCCATGGGCATGGGGCATCGAGGGGAAATCATATCAATGAATCAGAGGTGGAATGGGATTTTGGCAATATGGGGGAGATATTAAATACAACTCAAGGGAAATTTATGAAAATTAATTGTGTACTTGCTGTTAGTATTTTGCATTATGCCGTGAGCTCCTTGGGAAAAAAAAATTGTGTTCCTAATTGGGGTTAGTCGTTGTGTCAAATATTTGACATATATTTTCTCATTAGTCCTCATAACAATTCCACAGGGGTACTTCCACCTTATGAGTGAGGACACTTGTTATTTCCACTTTACAGATAAGAATCCTGAAGTTAGAAATATAGTTAATCAATTTCCTAAGTTTATAGCACCAGTGAGTGACAGATACAGGACCCAGACAAAAGAAGTTGAACCCCAGAGCACATATGAGCACATTGACCTGTGATGATACTGTTTCAATCATTGCTCTATTTCAGTGGTTCTCAGAGACGGTTTTGTTCTCCCCACCCAGGGGAGACACTTAGCAGTTTCTGTAGACAGTTCTGTTGTCTCAACTGGAGAGTGTGTGGGGTGCTACTGGCATTTAATGGGTAGAGGCCAGAGATGCTGCTAAAATTCCTACTGTGCACAGAACAGTCTCTATCTCTCCCCCCCCACCCCAAGGACAAATTATCCAGTCCCAAATGTCAGTAGTGCTGAGGTTGAGAAACCTCATTTTGTTCTCAGGACCTAACTCAGTGCCTGCACATAGTAGGCTCACTCTACATGTTTGTTAAATAAAACTACTGAACATGCATTCATATTTATATAAATTTAAATTTGTGTGCGTCTATCTCCTTATGCATATACATTTTAAAATCCTGATGTTGTCTCCAGATCACAGAAATTTTACTCTGTGTGTGATCTTTATTTCCTGTCAAATATGTAACTTTGGGGCAATGTTTCTAATTTATCCTATTCCAAGTCTTATCTCCTGTAATTATGCTGTCTCCTGGTTTGGCCATCGTCCCATGGATAGGAATTTCATTTTAAATCCTCCAGTTGCTGTACTGACTTAGAAAAGATTTGGGGGGTTTTGAGTGTTTTTCTTTCTTGTTCCTATCCCACCCTGTTGGAATTCATTGCATCACCCTATACTTCCCTCACTTGATTACATGGTGTGGGGTGGTCGGGGGACTTAGCATCCACCTTGGGGGATGGGCTGCCTGCTCTGTCCCACCGAAGAAACTTCCTGAATCATAAGATCTGTGTCAAAGCTCACTGTATGAAGTGGTTGTAGCTAGAAGCCTCAGTTCCCATCCAGAAGACAACGTATTGCTGAACTTGGGTGATGTAGGCTCAGAAAGTTCTCTCCCTTGCTGTAAACCAAATGGGCTTTGGAAATGCAACCTGATTACATTACCCTATAGCACATTTTCAGCTGACAGCTGTTGCTCAGCTTCTCCTACCCTCCACCCCTGATATGCTCTGGGATTTAAAAAAAAAAATCATAGCCACTTAAGAGCTTTGTTCACTTCCCTAATTCTTGAATTCCACATTTTCAGTCCCTTCTGTCATAATTGCTTTTGGAGCAGCTGCCATTAGGGAGAGGGATACTCAATTGCATGGTGTGTTTTAGCAATAGGGTCCATTTTAGGAAAGAGCTGAGGCATAGGGGAGTCTTCTCAATTTGTATCTTGATGAGAGGTCAGTTGGTTTCTCCACTAAATCCCAAAGTCTGGTGGTAGAGGGTGGATGGTGTTTGATCCAATCAGATTCGCCAAAGATACCCAAGAACAAACTATTGAGTGTGGAGAGTCATTCTAGTTTGCTCACACCTACATCTTCACTTCCATTGACCTTTGAGATGCTTTACGTTGTTGAACGCTATAGTGTGTCCATCATACAACTGCTGGCCCCTAACAGCAAGTGTGAACACTAGCTGAAGTTGAAGAAGTTCTTCAGGATCACTCTCCCACCTACTGCTCAGCTGGGATTTTGCTTCATGGGTGATGGTGGTATCAGTTAGGACACATTATGTTATAAATAACAGAAAAACCAACCCACAACTAACTGGAAAGTTCGGGGGCAAAGCTTCAGTCCCAGATAACGCTCTCATCGAAGACTTGATTTTTTTTTACCTTTCTCCCTGGCTTCACATTAAGTCTCCTTCTTTCTTTCTTTCTTTCTTTCTAAGATGAGACCAACAGCTCCTGTGGTAATATGTCTTCTTGTCTCATCCAGCAGATATAAAGATTTCTTTTCCTGAGATTTTTCAGCCTAAGTCTTGAGGTTCATTCTGGATGGGCAAAGGGCACGGAACTGCCCTGAATCAACTTTCCGAGCCTAAGTTATAAGCTCCCCTCTGGGAAAGCAGATGGAAGTCATACCCTTAGGAAAGAGAGTGGTGGGTGGCAACCAATGTCCAGTATGAGATTTCTGCTTGGTCTTCTTGGCATTTGGATATCAGCAATCTATTAAAATAATGTTTTGGCTTCCTTCCTTTCTGTGAATTTGAGGAGCCCCCTCCACCAAATTCCTTGCCCCACGAAGCCCGTTTGCAACCACTGTTTGCATGGCCACTGCCACAAACTTGGGGCCTAATTCTTTTTAACAGGACAGAGCGGGTGACAGCATTTTGATAACACCATAACTTGAAAGCACTTATAATTTAGAAAAAATATTATTTATGAACATGTATCCATAAATGTGCTCATTCATATTCATTCATTCATTTATTCTCATTTCTCTTTACTCTTCATTCTTTTATCTAAGCACCCATCCCATCAAAAACTATATTGTTAAGTATCTGCCACGTGCCAGTCTCTGTACACAGTGCTAAAAGATACAAGGATAAATAACACACTAAGCTCAAGGAGTTCAAAATGAGGAGAAACAGACACAAAAACAACTAATAGTCACAAAATACTTTTTTTTTGTAAAATGACAAAGAAGTCTTCCAAAACAGCTATGTCCCTAAACTCCAGATCACTGTTTTTGTTTTTGTTTTGGTATTACTAGTCACTTTCTATTTCTTTGTGACTTTCCTTGTCTAAAATGTCCTCAGCTTGTCACTGTTCCTCACCCTATTCATGACTGCTATATGTCTCTTACTTATCCAGGTCATCTTGTACTCCACTCCACAAAATGCGTAACAAAATCATTCAGTTGCATGTGCACCTGGGGTTGCCTTAACATATTTCATGATGACTAGAAGAACACTGAGACTTTCTAAATAATGTCTCAATTCCACTGGGGCAAAGATTTCTTTTTTAATTTCTTATGAAATTTATTGAGGTGACACTGGTTAATAAAATTATATAGGTTTCAACTGTACAATTCTATACATCATCTGTGTACTGTATTGTGTTTACCACCCCAAGTCAAGTCTCCTTCTATCACTATATATTCCCCCTTTACCCTCTCTTACCTCCCAAGTCCCCCTTTCCCTCTGGTAATCACCATGCTGTTATATGTGCCTATGAGGGTTTTTTTGTTCATTTAATTCCTTTACCTTTTTCACTCATCCCGCAGGCCCTGTCCCTTCTGACAGCTGCCATTCTGTTCTCTGTACCTATGAGTCTGTCTCTATTTTGCTTGTTAGATCAGTTTATTCCTTAGATTCCACACACAAGGGAGATCATATGGCTTATTTCTCTGACTGGCTTATTTCACGTAGTATAATGCTCTACAGGTCCATCTACGCTGCTGCAAAAAATAAGATTTCCTTCTCTTTTATGGCCAAGTAGTATTCCACTGTGTAAATGTACCACAGATGGCAAAATTTCTTAAGCAAGGAGTTTTCAACTCTACTGGCTGGGAAAGTGAAATCTATATTTATTTTTAATTTAATTTACATTTGTAAAAACAAGCTGTTTGCTTCCTTTCTCTTAAGGAAGAAATGTTTCCCACAGGCTTTGAGGGCCCGAAAAGTGGCACAGGAACACCAAGCCAGTGGAAAGAGAACAGATTTGGAATTGACAGGCCCTTGATTTGCCATTCAGCAGCTCTGCTACCTTGATGGCTAGTCTCCTTGTGCCATAGGTTCTTCCTCCATTAAATGGGACCACAGTTCCTACTGCCCAGATGGTGGGGAGTTTCACATTAGATGTATGTGACAGCATTTAGCACAGCACTTGGGGAGCAGTGACCTTTCTCCGTTTCTCCTTTTCTATTTTTTTTCTTTTGACACAAAAAATGTACTGTCTATATAAGAATGGGTCATGGGGTCATGGTTGTGAGAAAACTTTGGGCAGAGACTTTTAGCATTTTTTTAATGCTACCATTTATCTTATGGTGTAAATGACTACAGTGATACCTCGACGCATGTTAATCTGTTTCAGAACATGTGTTGAGTGCTGAAACCATTGAGTATAGAACTGTTCACGAGCTCTTGTGAGACTCATGCGTCCACCTCTGTTTCGTCACGTGAGAGGGTACCGAGTGGCAAGCAAGTGCCAAGTTCTGAAACATTCTTCACTTGTCAAAATGTGATGAGTACAGGGTTTGACGAATTCTGAAGCTGAACAAGTACTGAGGTATGACTGTATATAGTTTATAAAAGAGTTCACACACAGATATGCAGTCAATGTAATTTTCATCATTAATTATGTTACCATAAAAATGAATAGAGCAAATAATGAGCTATTATCTTCTTAAGCAAAGTGATATAATTTGAACACTCATAGCTAATGAAGCTCCCAGTGCCCTAGTTTGTACTGTAGTGGTTTCTAATGTTAGTAGACCAACAGAGAAGTAACTAATCTCTTCCAATCTAATGAAAGGAAATTATTTATTCAGCGGCCTCTATGAGCTAGGGACTGTGCTATGTGTTTTCTGACTTCACATATATTTTTTTAATCCTCCTTAATAAAATACCCCAGATTCTTGGACCTCACTGTCAAGAGAAGAATGAGATATTGCTGTGGCCTTTGCAAGCTTTTCTGTTTCATCACTGGTATCTTTAGCAGTTGTTATGGGAAATCTCTCCAAAAAGTCAAGCATAACAATTGGTAATGCTTCACACATAATGTGCCTGTTTGCAGATGAGGTTACAGTTTGCTTCTCACACCCATTCTGAGAAATGCAGGCCTTTACATCGCCTGCTTATTTATTCGGACTTCTACTTCCATGTTCATTATACAAAATCTGAATTTGCAACAACTTCTAAATCATGACTGTGCTCACAAAATACTATACTTTTACAAACCACTATTTCAACATAATTTTCTGCTACTTTCCTGCAAGTAAGACAAATTTTGTGAACTTAGCTGATTCGAGTTCTATGACTTGCTAACCAGAAAATGTCTCCTGAATTCATCCATGTCTCTCCATTTTCTCTGCCACAGTTCGGATCAGTGTTATCTCTCACGGCCCTGCTACAACAGTACGAGATGTTTTGAGTGTTTGTGATTTACCAGACACTGTTTTGGGTGCTAACTTGTTTCCCTGCATCCACTCTTGACCTCCTTGGAATCTTCACCCTGAAGCTTGTTCAGAGCTCATTCTGATCATATCATCCTCTTGCTTGAAACTCCTAATGGCCCTCCTCTGCCTTTAACAGGCTGGACAAGTCTGGACTCCAGCAGACTGGTGCCTTCAGTGGACTAAAGTTCAGACTCCTTGTTGTGACTCACAGGGCTCTGCAGGGTCTGGGCCTGCCTACCTTCCAGCCTTGTCTTTCCATGGTCAATCTTTTTCTCATGAAGTATGCAGTGCTCCAACCTCTTACAAGGCCCCTGGAATCCACCTGGATTGCTTGAATTTCTCTCCTTGCATTTAAAAAATATCCTTACCAGAGGATATGGTTATTAATTTTAGAGAGAGAAGAAGTGGGGGGGGTGAAGAGAGAGAGGGTGGAGAGGGTGGAACATGAATGTGAGAGAGAAACATTGATTGTTTGTCTCCTATAGGAACCCCAACCGGGGATTGAACCTGCAACCTAGGTATGTCCCGTGACCAGGAATCAAACTCACAGCCTTTGGTGCATGGGACAATGCTCCAACAGACTGAGCCACCTGGCCGGGGTTCTCCTTGCATTTTTGTATTCTGAGTTTCATTCCGAACTGTTAGCAGGCTCACTGAATCTTGAACATCACTGACTCCTTTTCCATTTGTTTTCTTCCTACCTCCCTGATTCTTCTTTTCCATTTCCTTGTGGGCTTCTTTCCCCCTTCCTGTTGTACATCAGGGATCTACCACCAGTTTCTGGGCTCCTTGATCCCTTACCTACTCATTCTCAACTCATAAGCTCTACCTTGGTTAAGCAAACCTATGGCTTAAAGTAATGGTGCAAATCTCATTCTCAAACTTCATGACAGGGTTTATATTCTTATATTGAGCAGACTTCTAGATGTCTCTTCTAGAAATGTGCACAAAGACTAAAAATTCAACACATCCAAAACTATGTCTATTATCTTCCCTTGAAAACTGCCAACTGCTCCTGTATTTTCACAGAAGTGGTTTGTCCATCCATCTGGTCATCTGTACCTAAACCTTGAGGTCATCCTTACCTTTCTATTTTGTTTATCAGGTCTTTGCAAAGTCATATAATCTTTAAATTGTCTCTTGGATGTGCTTTGTCTTCTCCATTCCTATTATCTTTGACTTAGTTTAGACATCTATCATCTTTCATCTGAAATATTGAAAAAATTATCCAAATGGTTTTCACTCCAGTTCATTCTCCATACTACCCCTAGCAGGAAGAATCAAATCAGAGGGCTCAACTCAGTGTGATCAATACCTTTGAGAGGCAGGAGCACCTCAACAAACTAGAAGTGACGTTGATAGACTATAGGGACTTGGTCACATAAATTTCTGCAACCTAGTCCTGGCTACTTCACAGAACCCTACAATTTCTATGATGAAAATGGCACCAACAGTAGAAAAATCAACAAGGACAGTACCCATCACCATCACCTTCCTACAACAACATCATGGACACTATGACTGTAAGTTGGGCCCAAGTCAAACTTTATATACATATTACTTAGTCTATTCATTCAGCTGAAAGTGACCTTCCATGCAGGAGCGGATTTTTTCCTAATTCACACCTCCTCAATAGAACTCAGCTTCTCTTTGGGATCCGACCCCGCTGGGGGCGCAGCATTGGTGGGATGGTAAATCTGGTGCTCTGCCCTCCCTTGTAAAGGGGCGGATACGTGACTCAAGCAAGGCCAATGAACTTTCCACAGGGATTTTGACTCTTGAAAAATGACATAAGAATGGAAAAAACTTTGGAGGCTCAATTTGCTTCCTTGGTGGTGCCTACATGAGACAGTTTAGTATAGTCTCCTCAACCAGACCCTGCATGCCATGCTGATTCCTGTCCTATGCACATTCTGTTCCAAGCCCGGATTTGCAGCCTCTAGCCCTCTATCCATTCTGTGAGCTGCTAAAAATCTTACCAAGGAATTCTTCCTATTTTCCTTCTTCTTATGCCTACCTCCTCTGTCTTCCTTTTTTCCATCTTTGACTTAAATTATCCAAAGTGATGGGGAGAAAATTCAAACTGTAATTGAACAACAATAAAGTAATTAAAAAAAAATTATCCAAAGTGAGTTTCAATTGCCTTGAATCATAGAACCCCAAGTGATGACCAAATAATCTCATTAAACCTTTCATTTTAGAGATAGGAAAATTGAGGTCTACCTGTAGTTTGTCTCAGGTCAAATGGGGAGTTAATGGCAGGATGTGGACTCAAAGGGTACTTCCTAATCCCTAGTCTAGTATTCTTTGTAGCATCATGGTTCGAGAATGATCCCTAGACTCACAATTCCTTGATTTGAACACTGGGTTCCACCATGTATTTATCTGTGAATTTTGGGTACACCTCCTAAATTTTTTCCACCTCAGTTTTCTCACTCTTAAAATGAAGGTAATAATGGCTCCTACCCTATAGGGTTGTTGTGCAGGTTAAATTGTTTAATACTGCACATAAAAAGTATGCGTGTGCAGTACCTGGCGCACAGCAAGAGATATAAATGTCAGTAATTACTCTTGTTGCTATTTCTACTGAGCCCGGTGGCCACTTAGGAATATTGCTGTTGTTTTACCAACACTGGTAAAGAATATTTTAATTGTATCATCCAAACTTTTCTTAATTAAGGAAGCCTAGTTCAGACATCCGAACAGCCTCCCCGGCAGTTCACCAGGAAGGGTGCTAGAATAAATTATCAGCTACCAAGAATAAACCTCTTTCTTTTTTTAATCTGAAAAAAAGAAATCTCTTTTCATTTTGAAGAAAAATCTTTAAAAAGGACTGTTATTTTCTTCTTCTCTTTTTCTTTCTGACCAAGAAAGTGGACATCAAAGTACAGAGTGTTTGACAAGAAGACCAGTTGGTTCCATTCAGGGGCACATTATGAATTGTTCGTTTTTGACAGGGGGAACAATTCATTCCATTTTGTTTATGTAGCACCTCCTGAAGGTCCATTTCTAAGTGGTTCACGAAAGGCTTGTTCTCACTGGAACACACTTGTCCTTCAGGGGTCCCAGGGACAGAGGATTGTGTGTGCAAATAAAATAAACTTACCCTGAAGGCCAGTAATTTAGATTAATAAAGAGCTATGTTTATACAACTCCATTAACAAAATTCTACATGGCAAGTTGAACCCAAGTTTCTCAAGCCGCACTGCCATTTCTAAATAAGACTTGATAGAGCATGTCAAGTTCGCGGGTATACAAAATAAGGAGAAAGACTTTTTATAGTCCTCAGACCCCTGAGACAAATTCTGGGATGCCTATTTCTCAGGGGGGCACTTAGAAGTTGAAGCAGCTTGAATTTGAAAGATTCTGTATTTGTAGGAATTAACTCAGATGCCTCTATCCATCCATTCATCCTTCTAGGATCCATTCATTCATGCACTTTTGCTTATATCCAGCTCCTGCAACAGAGCCAGAAAAAAAGCATTTCAGGGATGAGAGACATCTACATTACATGTAAAACATCCAGTAGCTTTGATCTGGATCCTCATTAAAAACATGTGAGGCAGGTAGGGCTTAGTTTAATTCTCTCTGTTTTCCAAAAGAATGGAGGCCCACAGCGGTTGTAAGACTTGCCCAAAGGAAAGGAAGCTCTTGTTTATTGGGTACCTATTAGATTCCCCACATGATGGGAGGGCTTTTTGCATTAATAGTTTTATTGCATTGTCTAGGGAATACTGTGAAATGTGTGTGTCCCTTGATAGATGGGGAAACAGGAGCACAGAAAAGTTACAGATGGCTGATGTCAGCAGGAAGTGGGAAGCTGAAAAGCCTCTGGTCTTCCTACAACCTCCTGCTACCTCCCCTAAGACCACCCTGGGTCATGGTCTTCACCCTCTGCCAACCCAGTCTCTCCATAACATCCTGGCTTCTTCCCCTTTTCTTCCAAAGTTTCAATAAAAAGGGTCAGAAAGGAAAACCACAGAGTCAACACAAATAGCTGAGTAAGGGCCAGGGTGGGAGAAGGGTCCGAGGGAGTGTGTGGTTGTGTGAAGATAACATTTACCACTAGGGCTGGGGAGCCTGGGGAGCATGTGCCTCCCTCCAGAGCTGCCTATCCCCTGTGGTGTCCTAACCAGTGGTTGACAGCCTTTCCCACCTCATTGCCACCCCAACTCACCAGTGATGGGGCTTTCTGCTCTGAGAGGACTTTGCAAACTCTTTCTGGAGATGCTTTTCTCCTTGGGGGCTGTGCTGGCTCTCAGTATTGCCTTTTCTGTCTGCATACTGACCCCTCTTGACTTCCATTCCCATCTCCACAGAGGTGAGCCCACATCTATGCTTCCTGCTCAGGCTCTGTCCTGAGAATCACCTCTCCAGTTCCAGCAGGTGCCCAATGCTAGCCTTCTGCATCAAAGTACCTCTTGAATCTTCTATCCCATAATAGCAACATGCTAGTGTCTTCTCTTCAAAATGGATAAAGATGGTGATTAATGTACTTATTCCAACATCTTTTCCTTTTTTTCTGAGTACCTACTTGAGTATCAGGCCATGTGCTACCTGCTAGTGTAGAAAACAGAAAACAAGCTACTAATCTCCACGAAGCTTCCAGTCCACGATGGTGTATGGCTGTGTGGCTGCAGGTGCAATCAGTCAAATTTTTCTTTGAGTAGTGTTTATTCCTTCATTGTAACTCTGCTTTCTTCTGCGTGTTGTGTGGTGGCTTCCATACCTTTGTCACCTCCTTTTGAGTCTGACTCCCAGATACTTACATATCCATCTCGGCAGCCCTCCCTCCTCCAGGAGGCTGGTGGCACTCAGAGGGAGTGCTCAGTGAATGTTACTTGAATACATCACTGAATTTAGAGGCCAAGGTGTGGATGATAGAAAACTTATCTCTTCCTAACTGCTAGACTGGAACAACCTATCCCCGTACTAACTATACTGCTGGTGGTATGGCTTTAGCCTTAGGTGTATTTTAAGCACACTGTGAATTTGAAACCAGTTCTTTGGAAAAAAGGAAGAGTGGATAGCATATTTTAAGGGTTTATCCTTATGATAGTCACTGTCTGAACACTCTGTATAATCTAATTTTATTTTCCCAGAGATTCCAGGAAGCGGTATTATTATTCTTGCTTTGGAGATAAAGGTATTGAGGCTTAGAGAGGTTAAGATACTTCCCAACGGGCATACGGCTGATATGCCGTAAAACTGGAGTTTGAATTCTGGTCTACAGTGTTTTTTTCAGAGCCCGCCCTATGACATTTTGTGTTCCTTAAAAGCTGAAATATATATCTGGCTCAGGAGTCAATCATTTAATGTCATTCAATTTGGCATCATCCCAGGTCCCCCCGAATCCTTGAACTGTCATGGCGAAGGAAATCTCAGATCTGTAAGACATGAGTTTATTATTTCTACATTTTTAAAAGTGCAGGAAATGAATTTCCCCCTAAATGAGACAGAATTTTCAGCTCTTTCAGGCGGAACTGTGTGCCGGTCGAGATGGCACTGATCTGTGAGCATCCATGGGATGTCAGTTCTCTCCACAAGCTCCTATCTGTCTGTGGCTACCATCAATAAAGCCCTTTAAGCAGATCTGTACATTTGGGGGCCGGCTGGCAAGGCACGTGCCACGAAGCACCCCCTCCCCAATAATCAAACTCTTGTAAGCTGCGTTGAATGAGATTCTTTCTCCCAGGAGAAGTGTATGTTTGTTTGTTGGCAGGGCCCTAATGACTTAAAGAAAAAATGCCGGAAAGCAGGACCACGCTCTTCCCTGAAAGGAACATTGGCCCTTTGTTCCAGAAATGCATTGCAGAATGGCTTCTGAGTAAGTCCTTGGAATTCCTCATGGTTTCTATGCCTTTGTGAGCTCCTAGCATTGGAGAACCGAGGGTTTTCTTTTGCTTTTTTTCTCCCCAATGAATCCAACATTGTATTGAACACACTCTCCCTCGATTTTGATAAAAGCAACAACTCACAAAGCCAACTGGAGTAGAAAGATTAGGCCCAGGAATTGAATTCACTATCGTTGTAGGCTGTTTAGTGTTAAAGGGTTAGAAATGTGGGTATGGAGGCTGGAGCCCCAATATTTTCTTACTTTCTCTTTCTTCAGGAGGGCATTCACGTGTGTTTTAGTAACTGTAATGCTACTCAGAAGTACAGTGTTTAAAAGTATCGCCCATGGCGCCTATACACAGTATACCTTTTGATTTTCTTTTTCTTTCTTTTTAAAAAAAATATTGTGAGTTTTTATTCCCAGTGATTTTCTTAACAGGCCTGTAGGGCCGTCTTTGTGAGAGGCAAAGTAGTATATGGTCTCGGGGTAAATGGAGGCATTACAAACCCAGCTTCTTTATCATTTCTCCTTGTGATATAGGGGAGTTCTTCATCTCTCTGAATTGCACTTGCCTCTTTCTGCAAAATGGGAAAATTGTGACTATTTAGCCTACATGGTTGGGACGAGGGCTAAATCAGACAAGGTGAGGTGCCTCACAATCACACCAGAGGTGCCTAACAAACATCTGTCTCCCACCTCCCTCACCTTCCTCACCTAACCTGAAAGGTAAGGACCTTGAGTGGCAAAGAAGCTGATAGACACAGTGTATTAGTTTTGCTGGAGCTGCCACAACAAAGTACCCCAGACTGGGTGGTGGCTGAAACAACAGAAATTTATCTCTTCACATTCCTGGAGGTAGAAATCTGAGATCAAGGTATTGGCAGGGTTGGCCTCTTCTGAGGCCTCCCTCCTTGGCTTATAGATGGCTGTTCTCTCCCTGTGTCCTCACATGGTCTTCTTGCTCTGTATGTGTCTGTGTCCTAATTTCCTCTTTTTATAAGGTCACTAGTCCTACTGGATCAGGGCTTACCCCACTGACCTCATTATAACTTAGTTACCTCTTAAAGGTCCTCTTTCCAAATACAGTTGCATTCTGAGGTCCTTGGGGGTTAGGACTTCAACATAGGAATTGTCAGGGGACAGGACTCAGCCATAACACAAGAGATGCCCAGTTGCCACCAGTGAAAACAGACAGTTGATTTCTCATACAAAAGAGCAGGTAGGCCCCCTCATTCTCCTTTCTCCAAATTCTCTGAGTGAGCAGCATGCAAACTGCCACTTGACTGTCCCCCCATCCTGCACCCCAGTTTTTATTTGTCCTAAGTCCTGTCTTAAATCTCATTACCCCATTGAGATGGAAAGTCCCCTGAGGCCAGAATGTTTGTGCCATGTTTGTGGTTCCCAGCTCCTGTTTTACCATGGTGGGTACCTGAGAAATGCTTGGAGTTGGTTCATTTGGTTCACCATGGATCCTGCGACCCATTGCGTGATGCCTGGACTGCAGGTATGTTCTCAGTCAATGTCCTTTCATTCCTTCAGCATACATTATGGAGCATGTCCATACAATCTTTGCTCTTGAGGAGCTCAGAGTCTACAGGGAAGATGGATGAATAAACATCATCTCAGATTAATAAACATGATTTCACTGGAGTGTGTTGGAGGTAGAGAGAGAGTTACAGGACTATAGATAGGAGGGGGTTGGAGTTTGGAAGGAGAAGCAGGGGGTCCGGGAAGGCTAGAATACCAGAGTCTTGCCATCAAAAATGAGGGCCACAGGTCAGCATCACGACAACACCTGGGGACTTGTTATCAATGCGGAATCTCAGGCTCAATCTATGGGCTCAGAATCTGCTCTGTTCTTGAACTTGCAGTCAGGCATTGGAAACCAAAGTGTCCACACAGGATGTAATGTCAACAAGCACAATGGACGAGTGTAAGAAAAGCCATACGGCTCTTAGTCCACGTTTGAGCTCACCAGGGCTCTAGGAGGATTACGGTTACTACCAGTACTGACGCAGCAGCTGCTGCTCCAGTGTAACTGGTAGACCTGCTTTGTCTTCCCATAGCTGTTTTCTCCTCTTTCATTTAATGCTTCCAACACCCAGGGAGGGATTATCAGCATCTCTATTTTAGCAGAGGAAAGAAACACAACACAGACAAGTGCCTTGCTGGAGGCCACCTGGCTGACAGTTCCAGAGTCCAGTCTTTCCTCCAGTCCTGCCACCGGAGCCTGGGGAATTTCCTAGGTCACTTTACAGTGTCCAGCCAAAGCCAAGATGAATGCATTGGAGAGGCTTAGGTTCAGAATATTATAGAGAAGAAAGCCGCCTTGACCTGTGAGCCTGGTGACCAACTCCGGTTTTTATCTAGAGGGGCTTTTGCTGTTGAGTGTGGGAAGGGGGGCATATGAACGGAAGGAAAGGTAATCAGTTATTTCCCCCTTCCCTTGCATGTGGGCAGAGGAGGTATGGCATTCAGCATCTAGGGTGGTGGGGTGATGTTCCTTCTCTGCTGCTTAGCAGAAAATAAGATGGCTTTCACGGCGCATGGGGCATTTCTGAAGCACTGGAGCCTCTGGCTAGATCTCTGTAACTTTTTAGCCATGTAGCTGTGTGCAAGTCACCTACTTCTTGGAGAGACTTGGTTTCCTCAATAGTAACATGAAGAGACTAAATGACACCCACAGTGGGACATACTCACAGGGCTCAAGGTCACAGGGCTCAGGGCTTAATGGTCCGTGCATGCTAGGCACAAAGTAGGGTTACCATAAAGGTTGATGAAATGAGCCAGCACTTCTGAAAGTGTCTTGTGGATGGACTTGAGTGAGCGGTACACACATGAGCAATAATAAATCTCCATGGGCTGGGGCATCCGCCAGCTCACCCACGAATCTGTCCCCAAACTACCAGGCCTGGCCGGTGGGTGCATTTCTGCAGGCGCAGAGACCGGCTTTGCAAAGAGGAGCAAACAGCACCATCTATTCAGGTCTTGGGGCTCCTCTTGCCAGAGCCCACGAGGGCTTTGGATTCAGAGAGCTATTGAAGGGAAGCCACAAAGACACGTTTTCTCCCCAGTGGACTGGAGGGAAGACAGCGCGCGGCCAAGGCACAAGGAGAGAGTTGTTCCACATCAGCCGGGCAGCCGGCAAATTCTGTCAAAGCAGCTGAAGGAGAAAAGTCATCAAAACACCCAGGAAAAAATGAGAGCTCTGGCACAGGCAGCAGATAAAAAATGAGGAGGCTGGCGAGCGAGGCACACAGGCCCCCTTCACTGGGCGCTGGCAGCCACGCTCTCACCATTATCCTGGTCCACGGGCTGTGATGATGGAGATGTTCTTATTTGTTTTCTTAGAGAAAGGACTGATGTGAGGGGAAAGACAGTTTGGGATGTGTGAACAGTGACTGCCAAATGAAAGTCTTGGGTTGGTAAAACAGTGAGACACACATTCAAACTGGTCCTTTGTTCCTGGTGGTGCAGAAGATGCTGCATCTTAGATATGGCTCCCTCTGGGTGTTGTGGCCACTGCCCTTCTTGTCAAAGGCCAAAAGGGAGGCCACAGACTTCCATGGAGACCCTGCTTCAACCCAGGCTCTGCCCCTGGGCCCTGAGACTGGAGCTGCACATCTCTCTGGGTGCCCACTCACCCTCCCTGCCTTTGAATCAGAAGCACCCCTAAGTTTTTACTTTGGAGAGGCAAGTCCATTTCAGGGGGAGGGAGTGAAGGTACAGGTGGGGTTGCTATCCTTTTTCAAGAAATAAGTGCCCTTATATTTTTCTGTGGTGTCTATCAGAAAGTTTTATGTTTATATACATGTGCAGGTTTTCCTTCTTTCCAGAAGCAATCATATTCTAAATATGCCTCTGTCCCTTGTGCTTCAATTAATAAAGTAACAAAGAGCTTTTTGTCATGGGCATGTACAAATCTGCTTCATTCTTTTTCACATCTGCATAGCTTTCTGTAAGTCATTTAGTTAGCCTTGTATTGTTTTCAGGAATTTTCAATGAAAACACTGCATCAATAAATATCAATATATATGTCTTTGAAAATATATCTACACAGTAAATTTTAATAAATATAGGAGTTGCTGGGTTAAATAGTATGTACATTTTTAATTTTTTAAAAAAAGGTATATTGCTTAAATTGTCCTACAAGGAGAGTGCCTTTAATAGTGCATAGCTGTTTTTCCATACATTTATCCACACTGGGTATTATCCAATTAAAAAAAATTGCTTATATAGTGAGTGGAAATTGATTTCATCATTTTAATGGACAATTATTTAAATGAGTTATGTTCAGTATTATTTTATGTGTGTTAACCATTTGAATTTATTCTTCTTTAAAGTGACTGCATCTATCTTTGCTATCTTTGTGTTGGATTTTGTGTCTAATTTTTATTGATTTTTAATCATAGACTGTGCTAGGCAGCCTTAAGATGGTACCTGATGGTCCTCACTCTCTGATGTTCGTGACCTTGTGTCATCCCGTCCCCTTGAGTATGGGCTGGACTTACTGACTTCCCTGTAGTGACTACAGCACAATAGAAGAGATGGGGTCTCACTTCTGATATTAGGTTGTAAACAGACTGAGGCTCCTCTCTTGGGTGTTCTTTTTCCTCACTTGCTGGCGCACTTTCTACCTCTTTCTCTGTTGGAACCCAGCTGTAAGTGAGGAAGTCTGGGTTATCCTGGGGGTCCTGTGCAGAAGAAGACCCTGGGGGACGAGAGGCAACATGGAAGGATCTCAGGCAACCCAGCTGACAAGTAGCACCACTGCCTATCATGTGAGGGCACCATCATGGAGGGGAACCCTCTACCCCAGTCAAGTCTTCGGATGACACAGCCCCAGTGGGCAGTTTGACTGCAACCTCACAAGAGACCCTGCACCACCCAGTCTGTGCCATTATTTCGGAAGCCCTGGGAAACTAATACCAGGGCAAAAGTGCTTAATTCTTAGGGCATTTACCTCTTAACACCTATATTATTTCAGAAGTACTTAAAAATATGTTGGTGTCATTCAAATTCTTTGAAATGCTTACTGTACTCACCAGATAATATCACTTCAAATAGGTATGCCAGAGTGAATTTGCCTCTTCCTTTCTGATTGGACATTTGGATGGTTTCAATTGCCTTCATTTTTAATAACTGTAATGAATATCTGTGTTATGGAAATCTTCTCATTTCTCTTCTAGGTTTCTAGATGAAGAATTATTTGGTGTAGAAGTATAAGTATTTTTGAGACTTCAAATTTAAATGAAATAAACACATGCAGTAAATTTCCCCAAATAAACAAAATCAAAGAGGCATATATTCAAATCAAGACATAACACAGTCATTGCAAGCTATAAATGTTTATCAAGAAAAAAAAGATTAGGTTTTTTTTTGTCTATATTTGCAATTGTAATCTCTTTGATACAATATTGAGGAACCCAGAAAAGAAGGGAAGTCAGGCAAGTCTGCAGTCAATCCCTGGCTCTGTCTCCTACTTGGTGTGTGGCCTTAGACAAGTTAATTAACCATCCCAGACCTCAGGTTCCTTATAATGTTGTTGCGGGAATTAAACAAGTGGATGTAAAATGCATAAGACAGTCCAGATATACACATTGTAAAAAGAGAGTGAATGCATTTTGCCAGGGCAAAGAGCTACCTGCCCAAAGTTACTAATACTCCCAGGGTATGGAAAGTGAGGTTTGGCATACTGGCTGAAGTAGAACTCTTACTTCGACTCAATATGCAAGACTTATTTCGAGACTGACACTGTGCTAGACACTTTTATGTTTAATATTTTATATAATCCTCACAACTTTCCCAAATAGGTATCATTATCTTCAGTTAACATATGAGGAAACCGGTTCTCAAAGAGGCTAGTCAACCGGCCTTAGAGTCCCAGGGAGACTAAATGGCTTAGCTGGGATTTGAACCCAGTTCTGTTCAATTCCAAATCCTATGTTCTTTTTCCTTTGCTCATGGCTTCATCAAATTAAGGCAAAATCCATGACTGCAACTTACATATTATTTATAGAGCTATTTACTAAATTTATTATTTATACCTTAGCTTTTTCTTTTTGCACAGATTTCCCCTTTCACACAGAATCTCTCTTTGTCCATCGGCCGAGGTCGAGTAAGCCAGGCGGAGGTTACCGTGATTTAGCTTTGTGCTCCCAAGGCTCCAGCATAGCCAGTTATAAATTTCTTCCCATCCCTTCCCCCTGAGCCCTCTTTGGAAAATAAAAGAATTGCAACCTGATCCTGCCTCTTGCTCTTTGATGCTCATTGCATTCTTTTTGGATTAAGGGTGTCCAGTTTCCTCGGGAGGAATGAAATATGGCCATCTAAGTGAGGAGAGGACAAGCCCCTTCAGTAACCTCCTAAATGGGAGTTTTTATGGGATGTATTTTCACCTCATTGAGCTTTTTATTTCACTAAGATTCTTTCATCCACCCAAGCAGGTGAAGAAAATGGAAAAACGATGGCAGAGAAAAGAAGAGCTTTAGAAACTTGAAAAGAAAGAGAAAGCCACGAGAAGCTGTCCTGTAGTTTTTGATGTATGCAGTCTAACAAGCCAACAGACCAGTAACAAAAGGGCAAAAATTTTTATTCTTGGTTAGTAGTGTGGCTTGTAAAATAGGTCATTTATTAAGAGAACTGGCCAACTTATTTAGCTACTCATTTCATTTGTCATTTATCCATTACCATTCATTCAAGAATTTGAGCATCTATATTAGAGGTCCTATCTTTAACATGAGCAGAACCTGTATTTTACCAGTTAATCTGAAATGTTTTTTTAAATCTTCACCTGAAGACATGCTTATTGATTTTAGAGAGAGGGGAAGGAAGGGAAAGGAGAAGGAGAATAACAGCAATGTGAGAGAGAAACATCTACTGGTCCCCTCTCATGCCTTCCCTGACCTGGTATTAAACCAAAAACCTGGGTCTATGCCCTGATCAGGAATTGAACCTGCAGCCTTTTGGTTTTCAGAACAATGCTCTAAGCAACTGAGCCACACTGGCCAGGACTAATCCAAGAGATTTTTAAAGAAGGTAATGCTTTAAAGAAATCTATGTATAATGAAAATTTTTTTGTTTGATTCAAAACTTAGATCTGTATATTCATTTGCTTATCTTCTGAAGTAAGGCATTTGTGTATTGGTTTTCATCTTTCTTGTGAGGAAAAACAACAAGTGCCAGATTCATAATGCATCATCTGTGTTTCCAGTTCTGGTTTCTTTAAAGTGGATCAGGAGCTTAGAGATACTTTTGAAGTAATTTGATTTTAGAATTCTAACTTTTTACAGTGTTTTTCCTCCAATATTTATGATTGTTTTGTTTGTAATTAATTCAACAAAGAATTTTGAAAACCAACTCGCCTTCATCAAATTTTCCCAAAGAATTCAACTTTTGATTTTATAGAAACAATAGTTTTTTTAATATTCAGATTCTACAGGTTTACAGATTATTTAATTGAGTTACACATGCATATAATATTAACTAAATTTGAGGCCTTATGCTGTTCCAGGTGCTGTGTTTAGTGCTTGAACTGAATTCACTTACTAATCATGACAGCCAGCCTGTAAGGCCAGTAATATCCCCATTTCCCAGGGGAGAAAATGACACAAACTGGTTTGAGAAAAACACACTGGTGGCTCTTGGTGAGTCATAACTTCATGGATGGGTCCAGAAGTGTGTGATATGAGAGCATGCAGCCTACGAGCCTTAGCTCTCGTTGGGTGGGACATCTCCAAGGAGTTTCCACAGACTCCCAGAGTTGCCCAGAGGGACTGACTCCCAATTGCCCACACGAGCAACTTGCCCAATAACCAACCTTTATCAGCTGTGTTCTCTTCTTCCTCACTTCCTTACTCCCCTGAAGGTATTTTCTGGTCAGACTCAGCTACTTAATTGGCAAGGTCCATTGCAAATTGATATCGAAGGGCCCCTTGCTGAAAATTATTATGGACTTCATCATGGTGACAGCAGAGCATTAAATCGAGCACAAGACCCTTCTGAACATAGGCCCTGAGTGGACGTCCTGGTTGTGAGCTTGAGAAGCTGGCCCCAGTGCAGGTAATCTTCCCAAATAAATTACAGGCCCTGACTTGGGACTTGCATCTGGTGATCCCACCCTCAGACATAGAGATATTCCACAGATATTTCACAATAAAGGCAACTGCATGTTTATTAATTAAATGTCTTGCCCACTTTTATAATATTGTTTTTATGTTTTCAGCTATGTATTCTTCTATTGCTTCTACATGGCAATGTTTTTTGTGATATTTTCTAGAAGGAGAATGGAAAGATAATTCAGTGTTTCCTGTAACATGATTGTACAGAGTTTTTTCTTTCTTAAATCACTGATATCTTAGAAAAGTTTCACCTTCATGTTCCATTATTAATACTGTCTTGTGAATTTTCAGGATTGTTATCAAGATTGGGAGAAACCTTATCAGTGTCCTATAACACGAGCAATCAGATTTCAGGACATTCCCTGAGCACTGGCTAATCTTAAAGGCTATTTTTATTAATTTTCCAATGCTGCTGTAACAAGTATCACAAATTTGGTGACTTAAAACCACATGGACTTATTATCTTACTGTTCTTTGGGTCAGAAGTTCAATACAGATATCACTGTAGTAAAATCAAGGTGTCAGCAGGGTTGCATTAACTTCCAGAAGCTCCAGTGGAGAATCTGTTCTCTTGACTTTTCCAACTTCTAAAGGCCACTCACAGTTCTTGAATGGTAGCCCCTTCCTCTATCTATAAGCTCAAAATGTTCTGTAGTCAGATTTTCCTCTGAAAACCTCCTTCTTGCATTTTTAAGAACTTAGGTGGTTATATTGGAACCACCCAGAAAATCCAAGATAATCTCCCCATCTCAAGGTTTGTGCCCTTGATCACATCTGCAAAGTCTCCCTTGCCATACAGGTGGCGTAGTCACAGGTTCCAGAGACCAGGAAGTTGGCATCTTTTTTTAAAAAAAAATTGTATTGTTTTCTATATTTCTTTTTTTTTTAAAAAAGATTTTATTTATTTATTTTTAGAGAGGGGAAGGGAGAGGAGAAAGCGAGGGAGAGAAACATCAATGTGTGGTTGCCTCTCAAGTGCCGCTACTGGGGACCTGGCCCATAACCCAGGCATATGCCTTGACTGGGAATTGAAGCAGTGACCCTTTGGTTCACAGGCCAGTGCTCAATCCACTGAGCCATGCCAGTCAGAGCCAGGAAGTAGGCATATTTTGTGGGAGGGCAAACCATAATTCTGCCTATAACACTTTACACTGATGATATTAACAGATTTGTCCCCCATGTCTTATTTAGTGGTGCATTATTAGTTTTTTTTCATTGTCAATGTCAGTTAAATCAGTAAGGAACTGAAGTATTTTCCCAATGTGTTTGTAAGATTCACTCCTCTTTAGTAATTGGACAATCAAATTATCTGAGAGCCTCTTCATTACTCTTCAGTTTTTTTCTTTCTCTTAGAATTACTGCTTTGGCATGGTCTGATTTTTTTCTGGCAATTTACTTCTTTTTAAAAAATTATATTTTATTGATTATGCTATTATAGTTGTCCCAATTTTTTGCCCTATGCCCTGTTCCCCATCACTCCCTCAGGCAATCCCTACACTATTGGTCCATGTCCATAGGTTATTCATATATATTCTTTGGTTACTCTATTCCCTATGCTACACTTTACATTCCCATGACTATTCTGTAACTACCAATTTGTGCTTCTTAATCCCTTCACCATTTTCACCCATCCCCCTGATACCCTTCCCATCAGACAACTCTCAAAACGTTCTCTGTATTATGATTCTGTTCTGCTTGTTTATTTTATATTCAATAGTTGATAGATATGTATTTGTTGCCATTTTATTGTTCATATTTTTGATCTTCATCTTCTTAAAGAAGGCCCTTTAACATTTCCTATAATACTGGTTTGGTGATAATTCACTCCTTTAGCTTTTCCTTGTCTGGGAAGTTCTTTATCTGTCCTTCAATTCTAAATGATAGCTTTGCTATTTAGAATAATCTTTATTGAAAGTCCTTGCTTTTCATCACTTTAAATATTTCTTGCCAATCCCTTCTAGCCTGCAAAGTTTCTTTCGAGAAATCATCTGGCAGTCTTATGGGAGCTCCCTTGGAAGTCACTAACTGCTTTTCTCTTGCTGTTTTTAAGATTCTCTCTTTGTATTTAACCTTTGGCATTTCAATATGATGTGTCTTAGTGTGGGCCTCTTTGGGTTCATCTTGTTTGGGACTCTCTGTGATATCTGGACTTGTATGTCTATTTCCTTCACCAAGTTAGGAAAGTTTCCTGTCATTATTCTTTAAATAGGTTTTCAATTTCTTGCTCTCTTTCTTCTCCTTCCAGCACCCCCATGATGCAAATGTTGGTGTGCTTAAAGTTGTCCCAGAGGCTCCTTATACTGTCCTCATTTTTTTTTTTTTGATTCTTTCTCTTGCTGTTATAATTGGTAGTTTTTTTGCTTCCTTATATTTTTTGGTCATTTGATCCTTGGCTTCACCTACTCTACTGTTGATTCCCTGTGAATTGTTCTTTATCTCAATTAGTGTATTCTTCATTTCTGACTGGATATTTTATGCTGTTGAGGTTCTCATTAAGTTCATTGAGCATCTTTACAACCAGTGACTTGAACTCTACATCTAGTAAATTGCTTGTCTCTATTTTGTTCAGTTGTTTTTCTGGAATTTGTTCTGTTCTTTCATTTGGGCCATATTTCTTTGTCTCTTCATTTTAGTATCCTTCCTGTGTTTGTTTCTATGTATTAAGTATAGCTGCTACATCTCCCAGGATTGGTAGAGTGGCCTAATGTAGTAGGTATCCTGTAGGATACAGTGGCTCAGCCTCCCCTATTACCCAAGCTGGTACTCAAGGTGCACCCACTGTGTGGGCTGTGTATACTCTTTTGTTGTAGTTGAGACTTGATTGCTGTTGGCATACCCAAAGTCAGCCACCACCTGTGTTCTGTCCAAAGTCACACAGCATAAGCTACAAAGTGATCTCCAGATGCCTGCTACTTGTGTTGGGCTTGGAGGTGCTCAGGTGAGGCCAAGCTGTGAACCAAGGCTATCTGCTGCTGGTATCAGGCCTGGGACAACTTAATGAGAGGTATAGGGCTTGTTGAAGCCATATGATGCTTGTTTGAGAGAATTTAGGAAAATCTGAAGCATGGGCTAAGACAAGCCATTTGCATGGAAAAGCCACTGGAGAAAGTTTGGGTGGGCCTGAAAGTTGAGTGGGGCAGGCAGGGCCTCAGGGAATCACTAGGGTGGGGCAAACAATGTGAGTCAGGTTGATGGAGTCTTACATATAGTACCTACCTGTGGGCTCTGTGGCTTTGTTGGGGGAGGGCTCAGAAAAGGAACAATGGCCTCTGCCAGCACTTCTGTCTGGATAAAGCTGCCCCCCAGCTTGCGCCCTGATGCTGGAGAATGCAGTTCCTCCCTATAGTCTCTGATGCCTTTCAATCTGCTGTCCCCATGCTGAAGCTTAGAGGTAGTGAGTCTCAGTAAGTCTGTGCATAGGCCCTTTAAGAGGAACTGCCTGGGACTCCAGAAATTTCTGTTTTCCACAGCCTCAATCCCCACTGATTTTTACAGCCAGAAGTTATGGAGACTTCTCTTCCTGGCATTAGAACACTGGGATGGGTGGCCTTGTGTGGATGTGGGAGCCCTCACTCCTGAGATATCCCTCCTTATTTTTATTCATCAGATGTAGGTGTGGGACCAGCCCATTCTGCATCTCTGCCTTTCCCAGCAGTCTCAATGTGGTTTCTTTTTTAATTCCATAGTTGTAGGACTTTCAGTCAGCTCAATTTCTGATGGTTCTAAATGATGATTGTTCTATAGTTTTGTTGTAATTTTGATGTGGTTGTGTGAGGAGGTGAGCTGTGTTTACCTACACCGCCTTCTTGACTGGAAGTCCAGCAATTTACTTCTTGAGGCCAGAATAATTTCTATTGATTTCATCACACTTCTATATTGGTCTTATTTCATATTCAATTTTTTAAATCTAAACTTCTCCATTATTTAATAGATAAAGATGACAAAGAGGTACCTTTCATTTCTGACTTACTTGATTGACATAAAATGCTTTTTTTCTTCTGCAGATCAAGTGACACATTCCCAGCTCATATTTCCCAAATTTATTCTGCAAATGCTGGCAAACTCAGCAGGCCATTGATAGAAAGGTAAGTGTTTCCTAACTGGCTCCAGTTAATATATTTTATTTTTGCAATTTTACAAAATTATGTGACCATTTGAACATAGTGCTAGAGCTCCTTTCTGGGGCCTGGAAGAGGCCTACTGTTTAAGGTTCTTAAGCTCAAAGTGAATATGTCTTGAGTGCTGAGGGGCTTGGGTGGGAGGGAACCCAATGCAGCCAGGGAGTGTCTGGAAAGACTTGGCAGAGGAAGCAAAAGCTTAAACCAAGTCCTGAAGGAAAAATGGAATTTAGCCAAGCATAGAAGGAAATGAGGGTCTTTTAGGCAGAGGTCATGACTTGCTTTTGCACAGAATGGGAGGGAAAATGACAGTTATGCAATGTGGGTGGAGGAAGAAGAAGAGAGGGAGAGTGAGAAGATTCAGCTGATGGGAGAGGTATGAGAAAGACCATGGTTTTTGTTCTGGGGGAGGGAAAGTCCCACCAAACAGTTATAATCAGAGATGACAGAGGATCTGTTTTGGAGTCACTTGGGTCCTTCCTTGAAGAGAAGTGGGTGGGAGAACAAGAGTGACTGCTGCCATCTTTTGTTTTCCCAACACCAATCCATAGCAACTGTCCCTCTAGAGCAGTGCTACCCAATACAATAGTTTATGATGATGAAAGTATTTTATATACACACTCTCCGACATGGCAGTGTCAGCTACATGTGGCTATTGAGTGACTGAAATGTGACAAGTGTGACTAAATAAAAAATTTAATTTAATTTTAATTAAAAAATATTAAATAGCCACACACATGGTGAGTGGCTACCATATGGAATAGCACATCTCAAGACCTTCAGAGAGAGCCTGTGAGACAGACAGACTCAATGGTGTAACTTACTAAAAATTTTCAGTTTTCAAGGACTCATTCTAGGCATTGAGGAGAAGTTTAAACATTACCAGACATAGTTATGCCACAATTTAATGGAACTTGTGAGCAGGTTAAGGCTTTGTGTTAAAAGGGATGAGTGGGTATGAAGGAAATATTCAGGATGTGCAACAACAACAAAAGAGCAGTGAGGATGAATATTCATCACAACGTGGTTGTAAACAGCATAAATATGCAACTGTACAGACTGATTAAGGAACCGCATCCATGCAATGGTATAGCCCCCACCTAAGCCATGGAATGATATAAATAAGGCAAAAGTGTATTTATTTCAATAGAAAGATGTTAATGATATCATATCTAGTGGAAAAGCATATCTTAAAAGGGTTATAAAATTTTAATGAAAGTATGCTCACAGAAAGATCTGAAAGTACATGCATAAAATACATATATCCATAGTGGTTATCTCTGAATTTAAGGCAATTGCTTTATTTTTGTCTTCCTTTTTTTAACCTTATCAATATTATCAAATATTTTTCTGCAGTGACTGTGTATTGCTTTTATAACCATAAAAATCAATAAACATATTTAAAAATTCTTACAAAAGTGAAGTAGATAGCAAGATCTATTGTATTGTATTTTACCACGAAAAATGCACACTCTTTTGCCCACATATTTGAGGGAAAAATAAGGATGAGCGTTATACATGAGTAGTACTAATTCTGTATCTATATAAATGTTTTTAATTCTTTTATTTACGCTTATGCATTAAAAGTGTAACTGTAGAAGGCAATAATGACATCCATATGCAAAAGAATACCCTGGAATACAATAACTGGTTTGTTTTCAAATATAAATAAATAAAAATTGAATCAAAAAATTAAAATGAAATTATACACAGCAAAATACAGTAGTTGAGAGAGAAGATACTCTCATAGGCAGGGGAGAGGGTAGGCTCACCAAAGATGAGTCTGGAAGGAAACGCAGGAAGGCAAGGGCAGAAGTGCACAGGTATTTCTTGAGGAATTACTCAGTGCTGAGTGTTATCTCTTTCAAACCTCACCATGGCTGGATAAGGTCGATACCATCATCACCCCATTTTACAGATGAGGAAATTGAGATGCTGATAGGTTAAATCTTGAAGACAGAGACTAGGGATTTGAGCCTTGGCCCCAATGCTTACCAGCTGTTGCTAGTTTTTACTACTGGGTAAGTTTCATAACGTGCTGGCTTCCATTCATATATTGATTTATGTGATGACTGTGTTTGCATCTGTGCGATTGCTAGACTAGGAGCTTGTGGGATAGGGACTGTGTGTGTCAGTTCACCAGCATCCACAGCTTTTAACGATTAACCTGGCACACAATAGGCTCTGAATCAATATTGCTGACAGAGTGAAGATATATCAGGATCATTAATTCCTGTTCATTTGGCTTCATAGAGAGTTGGGAGAGACTTACACAAGACAGTCGGCCTTCCAGGGCTTTGTGGAAGGTAGAATCACGTACTGATACCAGGGGTTTCGAGATCTGAATACTTTCCTCTAGTAGCTTTTCTCAAGCCAAATAACACTTTTTTGAACTGCTGATGATACTCTGGCAAAGGAGGCTTAACCTAGAAATTCTTGGAATGTAGCAGAAAACCACAAAGCGTTTATTTGTTCCTAAACTGGGTGCTCAAGAGACTTCTACGATTCTTAATGGAATGATCAGAGCTTATTAATGCATATCTTTCAGAATGTTTTTGAACCATCTCTTATTTTAACCAAACTATCAGACAAGTTGAGACAAGTAAGGTGAAATCTATGTGTTGTTAGTTGCATAATCAATCATCATTAATCCCTAACACTGATATTAGAAAATGTTGATTTTTCTATTTTTGGGGTCAAGCTAAAGGAGACTGACCATCTTTTGTAGAACTGGGGGAGGGTGCAAGGACAATGGAACACTTCCTGGCTTCCCATGGGACACTCTTTATCAAATTGTTAATCCCATTCTGGAAATTTATTTTTATTTTTTTCTTTGACTTGATGGCAAGAATATCGTCTTTGTGTTAGGTGGACTGGGGATGTCACCAAATGGACGGTGACCCCTACAGCACTATTATGAATATTTCTGTTTTTGTTGTGGCAAAGTAGGCAAATTCTGTTAAGTACAAAATATTGTGAAAATATGAACTGTGTGTTTCACAGGTCTTTTGTGATAAAGGGTTGTTTTATAATTATTTGTAAAGTTTGTTGAAGTTTATTATAACACAAGATTATAACACAGAGGCCCAGAGTCATAGAATGAAGGAGTTACATGAATGTAATGATTTGTGGTTAAATGCTAACAAGGGCCAAAAGACCTGATGCCATGTCAAGCACTTGTGCCTCAGTGGACCTAATACAGTTTCCTGGTGCTTTTGGGGATGGTACACTATTTCTCACATTACTACAATATAATAAAAGATGTATGTGATCGTGCATGTGTGTGTGTGTGTGTGTGTGTGTGTGTGTGTGTGTGTGTGTTTCCTTTACTTTTTCTACATGTTCTAAAGCCTGGTGGGATTTGGATTTTATAACTTTACTCTTAGGGAAATCTCCCCCCAGTAATAATCTCCCATTTCTCTCTCCTTTGTCAGTTGTGAAAATGTGGTATTATGGATGTGATAGGGGGAGGCAGTGTTAGATCTCAATAATCCAGAAGGCAAGCAGCAGGACTAGGGTAACTGGGTCTGCTTGTCAGGGGGCTGTTCATGGCAAGGAAGGTGAGGTATTGGGCACACAGCTTTTGAAAGAGGTTGTCATGAGATAAATACCTGACAAGGTGGCAGAGTCCTGTGAAGTGAGAAATGATATTCCTCCTGCCATGACACCCTAAGGCTTCAGTGAAGTCTCTAAAACCACTAGATGTTTGGATTCTTTTTTGCAGGTGTGAAAGTAGGAAGGGAGGTTGATAGTACTCTAAGAGAATTTGGAGAAATCATAGGCACATCTTGGATTCAAATATATTTAATTTTGGAGGGGTGGAGGAGTTGAGTTAGCTTTACTTAAGTCTCGGAGACTCTAAGGGACATATCAGTTACACTCTTTACATACTTTCACTTTACGTACTGATTTCATGTTCTGCCACAAAAACAAACAATAGTGTTAGGTCTCTGTGGCAGGGATTCCTTTTCTTATGTTACAAATAAGTAAACTGGAGTTTTGTGTGTTTTTTTGTGATAAGTTAAGATGTGTATAGCAGACCTAGAACAATCACAAAAACATAGTGAAGGAAATTATTAAAAAAATAAAAATACAACATCAGAAAACATTCACTTAATGATAAAGAAAGCCATAAAGGAGGGATGGAGCAATAAAAAAGACATGAGACATAGAAAACAAAGTAAAATGTCAGATGTAAATCTAACTATATCAATAATATCCTAAATGAGACTAAATTAAACAATCCAATAAAAAGGCAGCGATTGTCAGATTGGATAAAAAATCCAACTAATATGCTGTCTATAAGCTACGCACTTTAGATTCAAAGATACAAATAGATTGAAAGTAAAAGGATAGAAAAAGATATATCACACACACAGGGACAGCAAGAAAGCATGAATGTCCATCATAAAAAATAGACTTTCAAACAAAAAATGTTACTAGAGATGTAGAGGGATATTTTATAATTATAAAGTGTTGGTTCATCGGGAAGATATAACAATTATAAACACATATACATCTCCCAAGAGAGCATGGAACTATGTGAAGAGTAAACAGACAGAAATGAAGAAAGAATTCAAAAGCAATAGTTGGAGCATTCCATATCTCACCTTACACTCTATGGAGAAGTAGGCAGATCACCAAAGAAATACGAGAAATGAACACCAACATAAATTAATAGACCTAACACACATCTGTAGGACACTCCACTGGATATCAGCAGAGGATACATTTTTCTCAGGTGCAGGATTGACTATATTCTAGTCCATAAAAAATTCAATAAATTGAAAGAAATAGAAATAATACAAAATATGTTCTTCACAATGAAATGAAATTAGAAATCAATAAAAGAAAGAAATTTGAGACTCTCACAAATATGTGGGAATTTAATAAATAACTGAAGGGTTAAAGAGCAAATCAAAGGGAAGTTAGAAAAAACTTTGTGTGAACTAAAACAAAAACACAACATATCAAATTTATGGGATGCAACTAAAGCAGTGCTTAGAGGGAAATTTACAGCTATAAATGCCACTATTAAAAAAGAAGAAAGATTTCAAATTAATAATATAAACTTCTGCATTGACTGGAAAAAGAAAAACAAACTAAAATAAAAGCTAGAGGAAGAAAAAAATAGTGAGAAGAAATTAATTATACATTAGAAAAACAACAAATATTATTAGTGAGGCCAAAAACTAGTTCTTTAAAAACATTAACAAAATGGACAAATCTTTATTTAGATTGCACAAGAATCAGGAAGAGGGTATAATTACTTCTGACATTATAGAAATAAAAAGTACTGTATGCCAATAAATTAGACAACTTGCACGAAATGGACAAATTCTAAAAAGATGCCAATTCCTGAAACTGACTCAAGAAGAAATAGATAATCTGAATAGACCTATAACAAGTAAAGAGATTGAATGAGTGATCAAAATACAACCCCCAATTCGAAAACCAAGGGACTTTGCAGATATGATGAAATTAAGTGGATCTTCAAATTGGAAGATTATCTTGGATATTCTGGGTGGGCCTTATATGTCATCACAAGAAAGAAGTAGAATTTACTTCTCAAAATGTAGCTCAGCTGCCATCTCCTTCAGGAAGGCTTCCTTGATGTGCTCTGCTCCCAGCTTCCCTGCCCTTCTGTGTAGAGAGGGGTTCACTCTCAACTCTGCCAACTTGTGCTTTGCAATACTAGTTCTATTACATGGAATTGAAAGCTTTTCCCTTTTTCTACATTTTGTCGTCTTTCTCACTAGACCCTAAGTTCACTGTGTCTTGGATACCCCTGAATTGCCAATGGCCAGGAGAGAAGATCCACAAACAAACTGAAATAATCACTGAGGGCTGCTTATGTGAAGGAGTAATTCTGATCAGAGTGGTAATCAGGCATATGTGTTGATGGCGCATAGAAGCCTCAAGCCTGTGTTAGCCCCTGGTTGAGTTAGGCCCTTTCATCAAAACCAGTTGCTTAAAAACTCATTGTCCAAAGTAAAAAACACGGTACAGGTTTGTTCCTCCAAAGGCCAGCCCTATGTGGTTGCTAGGGTTAAATTTCCAAGTTTTTGCGTGAAATCACCTCCATGTCTTCACCCTCCACTCCTGGCCCAAGCTGATTGCTTATTATTTGCTGTTACCTCCATCAGAGTGCCGTCTCCCTCCTGGATCCTGCCACCTGTCACCCTAGGCATAACAAGGGCTCAAGTCTGGGGAGAGGCCTACACTCTCTCTGAACCTCACGTCAAATCATATACTTTCAGAAAACCCAGAAGCAGTTTGAAATTACAGTTAAGAGCCCATGGAAAATAAATGACATGAACAGCTGAAGACCCCGCCCCCCCCCTTGTTCGACTCCCCTGTTTCCCCTCCTCGCCTCTTCAGCTCTTCGGCGCAAAATGTGTTTGTTCACTGGGGATACGAAACCTGAGCCTTGCACAAGAGTGCACACCACAGAGTGGAGCGTTGATTTGGTCCATCCAGGGCCAGCAGCTGCCAGAGGGGGCAGGGTGAGGGTGGCAGGCGCTTGAATTGCTCTCTGGAAGTCCTCAGGAGAGTTGCTGTTGGAGGGTCCTTGGGGGCTGCCCCCTCCTGTTTTGCGCAATCTATCTTTAGAGAATTGCAAGTTCATTTCTCAGAAAGGCCCCAGAGCTGAGATGACTTCTAAACGGACAAACCACTTCCTGCAATCTTTAACTGAATTGGGGCTGGGGGGTGGGGTTATTGGAGGGGGGGCTCCATTCAGACTTGTCCACCCTCATGTCTTTCCACAGCCCACCCCTGGCTCTGGGCCAAGAGAGATGGGGCAGAGAGTGGGCGCTGGAGGGAGCATGGGGCAGGGGCCGACACAGCCAAACTGCTCACGGCATTGGTCCCTTCTGGATTCTGGAAGAGGGTCAGGGCCCTGTTCTGATACCCCATTTTAGATTAGACTCTCCTACACTTAATCTGTGAGAGACAGTGGGGGGAAGTCCTTTCCGCTGCCATGCATCATTCCTCAGACAGGGGACAGAAGAAAATGGCTGGAACCCATTCAAAAATGTCTTCAAGCCCTGAATGGGTGGCTCAGTTGGTTGCAGTGTCATCCTGCACAACAAAAGGTTGCAGGTTCGGTTCCCAGTCAGGCACATGCCTAGGTCACAGGTTAGGTCCTGGGCCAGGGCCTGTACAGCAGGCAAACGATTGATGTTTCTCTTTCACGTTGATGTCTCTCTCTCTCTCTCTCTCTCTCCCCCTCCCTCCCTCCCTTGCCCCTTCCTCTCTCTCTCTAGAATTGATAAAGCATATCCTTGGATGAGGATAAAAAAACTCTTTAAGTCTCCCAGTGGGTATCAGCACTGAAAAGGCCATCAAAAAGCAAAGATCCTGATAGAACACTTCCAAGTAGGTTGGTGCAGTGGAGAAAGAGAGACTAAGCATAGGCAGACCTAGGTTCAAATCTTGTCTCTACTGCTTAGTATCTGTGTGGTCTTGGGCAGGTGTCAACTTCTCTGAACTCTAGTAGATTGCAACTAATAACAGTGACTATCCTGGATAATTGTTAGGAGGTTTGAATGAGATAATGTATGTACGATTCTTACTTCAATGCTGGGCATATGCAACGTGCTCAATAAATGCTACTTCTCATTCTTTTAAAAATAAGAACAATAACTAAAGCTACTCTGGGGAGTTTGCCGAGTGCCAGGCCTCAGCACAACGTCCATGATCTCACTTGAGATATTTTGACTGTAGCTTTTCAGAATCTCTCGGTGGGCAGGGGTGGTGTCTCGGTGGGATTCTGGCTTTTCCTACAAAATCCCGTTCCTTCCTTTTCTGCTGTGCTTCTTCTCATTTCAGCTCTTTGATGTTTCTTCTTCAGGTGCCTGAAGCAACTCTCCTGTGGTATCAGGGTCTCCTGTGCTCCCCAATTGGTGCCACACTGTTCTTCCTTCACTGTCCCTCTTGCTTTCATAAAATGTGCCACCTGGCCCACGTCAGCCAGGTGACTGAGGGCTGATGAATTAGGTCCTTGCTGAAGTCTGAGAGGAGGGCTGCCAAATTAAGGGAAAAAAATACAGGGCATCCGGTTAGATTCTAATTTCAGGTAAATAACAAATACCTTTTTAAGTACATGTGTGTCTTAAATTATGCATGTGACATACTTATACTAAAAACTTATTTGCTGTTTATTTGAAAATCACATTTAACTAGGCAGCCCTTTCTTGAAGAAGATATTCAGTGGTGGCCTTAGCTCTGGTCTTAAGTCAAAAGACCCCAGATTCAGTCTGAGATTTGTCACCAGTTCTCTGTTCTCAGGAGAGTCACCTCCTCTGTCTGAGCCTCAGTGTCACTTTTTTAAGGCATAAGAATTTTCCCATCCTACAATTGAGTGCAATGCTCAACTGAGTAACCAGTCATCTTATGCTGGTTATGACAATTTCAAGCCAGTGTCTTCAGCAAGCCTTTTTAATTAAACGATCTGTGCTGAGTGGTGGAGAGAGGATTCAGGAGACACAACTGTGGCCCTTGGACTAATTGCAGCCTGGGTGGGGATTTCAGACAGGTGGACAATGGTCACAGATGAGTTTGCTTGGTGTGGTAATGGGGTGCTAGGTGAGGCTTGGGGAGACCTGCTCAGCTCTGCCCTCTGGGGCTGGGGGAAGCTCCCAAGGAGGTGGTACTTCAGCTCGGTCTTGAAAGGGAGTATAATTTAATGACCACCTGTTTTCTACAAAACCTACTCTCTCCTTTTGTATAATTAAAAACTATACTTTTATTTGTTAACTATAGTTCAGCTTAATGAGCACTTCCAATTGATTAGCATTCTGGAATTTCACTTGGGTTACTCATTTATGCCTCTACATATCATAAATCTCATTTTATAGATGAGGACATTGAGGCTCAGAGGAGTCAAAGAAGTTGCCTAAATCACACAGCTGGTAAGTTATGGAGGAAGAAGATGTGGCTCCTAACTACCTGTGAGTCTGTGAGTTCAGTACATTTTCCAGCACAGCTTGAAAACCAGAGCCAAGAAGACAGAGGAGAGCGAGGGTCTTGAAAACATAAAACATAAAACATAAAACATAAAACATAAAACATAAAACGCAATTGGAAAAGAGAGCTGGGTGTTGTTTGGGAGGCCAGAGCTGCATTTCTGAGGCAGCTTTGGAAGTTCAGATTCCACAGATCCCTTTCTGGAGCGTGGCAAGGTGGACGCAGGTGCTGGTGGCTTTCACTGTGTGACAAAAGGTTACCTGATCACATTGGTGATCTGACTATAAAGCTCTTTGGTATTTTACTCTGAGCCAGGACCTTGGAAATGCACAGAGTAGATCCGGTTTCCAACCTGACCTTTTCTGAGCACAGAACACTGACGGAGAAGGGAGCCAGAACTGTTCCTCTAAGACAATTCTCTCTGCGAATTAGAGTAAAGCTGTCAGCTGAGGTGTGGGCAGGGATCATACTCAGGGAGCTTCCTGGCGTTCCAAAGACAGGTGCCTGGTGTTCACCTTGCTCTGAGGGGACTGTCAACACGATAGCGATTGCTTTATTTTTCTTTTTGTCTTTGCGTTATTCTCGTGTCGTTTCCTCTCTTTTGGAAACACACATGGGTGTTACAAATGAAAACACACACATTAATAAATGATGTATCATGTCAACGTGGGAGAAATATATTTTTGACTTTGTGAACATGAAACAATCATATCCCAGGTGTCATGCAGGCAACTGCTTAATGGTATCTGTGAATGCATCCACAGTTTATTGGCTCTCTCACTCATTGATTCATGGCTTGGTTTATTCAACAAATAATGTGTAACAATCACCTTTATATGACGGACTGTATGGTAGGTGCTGGAGGATGGGGCTAGTGGTGGGTGAAATACAAATAATCAACATTAAATCCCCATAATAGCAGGGGCAGGTGGCATGGGAGGAACTGAGGCACTGTGGTCCTGTGTAGCTGAGTTTCAAACTGGGGTCTACCACTCACGAGCTGCATGTTCTTGGGGAATCCATGAACTCTTTGAGTCTCAGTCTTCTCATCTGTGAACTGGGGCTAGTGAGAACTACATTGTTAGTTTGTGTGGCAACCTTGTAATGAATTACAGATTAGCATTATACCTATTTTGTAGATGACAGCTGCTCAACATCACCCAACTAGCGAGGGGCAGAGTTGCGTGTTGAACCCTGGTCTTCAATTTCCAAGTGTAGTGTTCTTTTCCATTTCTTCTCACCTAATTCCATAACCCAAATAATTAGTTTATTACTGCCCATAACCTACTCAGCAAACTGTTTCTTTGTTTTGGTACCATTATCAGCTACGAACAGGTGCATCTGTTTCAAACCATTTGTGAGGGGACTTGGTGGTGTCTGCTTTGTTCTGCTCTAGAAGTGATTGAAGGGATCAAATGAAATCCTAAAGATGAAATCTTATTGTGGATGATAATTGCTGGCTTAACGGACATCTGTGGTATAGTGTTTAAAAATGCGTGCTCTGGAATCATGTTTTTATCTGGAAGGCTTGATTTTATGTCCTCTTAAGGCTGAAATGTTTGAAGGAAGAAAGAAAGCAATTCAATTCTGGGCAGAAGGGGGCACTCTTGCACTTTCTCTAGGTTGTCTTAACCAGGTCCAGGAAGGGGACAAAGTCTTGTCTCCATTGTCCTGTTTAATCTTTGGGTCACGTTGGGGGTGGTAGGTTACCTTGTGCCTGTTCTCTGGGACTGAACATTTCATGATTCCCCCAAATGCCAAGGGTCCGGGTCTGGGTTGATTTTTCCAGTGGTTTCACAGGACATAAAGACTCCAGCATGACAATCAGGCATCAGACGGCACACGTAGCACCCAGGACCAAATTGCCACCTGATTTCTGCATGATGTATGTGCCCTGGCATGATGCACTGCGGTAGAGGTATCCTTCTGCCAGGAATGAAAGAGACGATGCTGCACTATGGGTTCCAGGAGATAAATTTTTAAGACCCCAGCTGGCTCAGCTAAGATAGCTAGTCTTAATGACACTGCTCCGTGGTGTGGATGGGTAGTTATGGGAATGGGTCCATTTAGCATCATCTCCCATCTTCCCATGAATATTGGAAGCCCTGAAGACAGGGATGAAAAATGGGGAAAGCACATTTGACATCTAGGGTTTCCAGAAAGCATACCTAGACATCTCTGGAGAATAGTACAAAGAATTCCCCAATGTTAATATTAACAATTTTGGTTAATTGCTCTATCTCTCTATCTATCTAATATTATTCCCTGAATTATTTGATAATTTAGTTACAGACATGATGCTCTTTGCCCCCTCAGTATCTCTGTGTGCATTTTCTAAAAACAAGGACACTCCTTCACACAGCCACCATCACAACTAGGAAATTCACATTAATATAAAACTATTACCTAATCTATATACCTTATTCAGATTTTCTAGTGATCCCGATGACATGATAAACAACCAAAGAAAACACTGGATCACACATTGAACCTGTTTGTGTCTCTTTAGCTTCCTCTAATCTGGAACAGTTCTGTCTTTCTGTCTTTTACAACAATGACAGTTTAGAAAAGTACAGGTCAGATAGTTTGTGGAATGTTCCTCAATCTGGTTTTTCCTGTGTCTCCTCCTGATGGGACTCAGGTCGTGCAGATCAGCTGCAATGCCAAAGAAGCGCCATTCTGTCCTTTTCCAATGCGTTCTATCAGAAGTCATATGTTGTCAATTTCTCCCGCTTTTGACTTTGTTTAAGGTGGTGGCTACTAGCTTTCTCTATGGTAAAATGACCATCCTTATCCTCTGTAATTAATAAATACCTTGTCAGAAGATATTTTATTACGTAAACATTCTGTACCTCTTCACGCATTAAAGCCACTAGTTTTATCAAGCATTGATGATTCTTGTCTGACAACTATTATTATAAGGATTAGCAAATGGTGTTTTTCTCTTTATATCATTCTTTCTACATTTGTTAGCTTTCTACAGTAAGGAAGAGAGGTTCCTTTTGCATTTATTGGCTTAAAAGACTGTTCTACAATTATTCAAATCCTTGAGCACAAGTAATGTGAGGTGGTAATCAAGTGACGAGGTGGTAATCAAGTGACAAGGTGCTTGTAGTTTGTAGAGAATGTTGACATCTGTGCATCTCATGTGTTCTTCACAGCAAGCTAGTGTAGAAGTTAACAGGGTCCTTCTATCACAAATGAGGAAACTGAGGCTCCAGAGAGGCCCCCTCCATCATCACACGTGTCACACTCTAAGGTTAGGATGTGGTTTTGTGAGCTCCCTGAGGGTAGGGCAGGTGTCTTAGTCACATGGAGATCTTCTGAACACTCAGCCCAGTATGTAATGAATACCAGCTTGTTATATGAATGAATGAGGAATGGATGAATGAATAAGCAAGCATTCCGCTTGCTTAAATTTGTCTTCTACTTTCTTTTCAATTCAGAGAGCTTTTTTCTTTCCTTATTACCACAAAGCCTAATGCTGGAATGTTCACTGGGAAAGGCAGGACATTATTACACATTGAGTTCTAGATCTTTGCTGAAGAGTGTGAGAATGGGCCAGAAATGGGCCTGAGGCCAAAAGGGGAAATGGAGGCATGAACCAAATGGAAAAGGCACAGACAGTCCTGAAGACAGGTTTTTCTAATATCATCGACTACAGTTCAGGCCAGGCTGTCATCCCAGGCAGCAGGAGCGGCAGGCAGACTCCTCAGTTTGACCCCAGCCCAACGTCTAGGTGCCATCACTCAGGAAGGACAAGAGGTTTCCTCCAGCTTCCAGTGGAAGTTGGTGGTTTTACAGTTTCCACCTGAAATCTGGTGAAGCCTGGGGCCCCTAAGCCTGTCTGCTCGTTCAAGCCCTTAGCCACATACGCAGCTTGTTGTGGAAGACTGAGTGAAACAGAATCAAAGCCAAATTAAAAATAATTCTGAAACATTACCAAGAATCTGAGTCCAGAGTATTATGGAGACTGAGCAACCAGGTTGCCCTGGGAAGAAGGACTGGCCTGGGTAAATTTAATTCCTGTGAGGTTTTTATTTTTAGCTCTTGCATTTATTGGGGGTGGCTGGAAGCCCCAGATTCTGATTTTGTGACTGAAGACTCCACTCTCTCCCTTTTTCTAGGCCTTAGTTTTCTATATATTTTACCTAAGTTATTAGATCAGATGAACGGGACCATCTACCTGCTTCATGCCAAGAGCCTCTATAAAGCTCCAGCCATGCTGAGATGCAGACTTTGTATTGCTGTCGGGTTGGCCAAAAAATCCGTTACTTTTTTTCTGTATGATGGCTCTAGGAGTTAGTGCTTAGTTGTCTCTAACTTCATTCGAAACAATTTTGTTAGATCATATCAGCGTGCATTTAAAAAAAAACTGATCAAAACTGGTGATTTTTTTGTGCAGCCATTTTAATATTGAAGATGGAAGAAAGTGCACATTTTCAGGGTATTATGTTTTATTATTTCAAGAAAAATAAAAACGCAACTGAAATGCAAAAAAGATTTGAACAGTGTGTGGAGGAGGTGCTGTGACTGATTTAATGTGTCAAAAATGGTTTGTGAAGTTTCTTGGTGTTGTTGACATTTCGACCAAATAATTCTTCACTGTGGGGCTGTCTTAGGCACTGGAAGATGTTTAGCAGCGCCCTGGCCTCTCTACCCACTACAAAGCAAGAGTGGAAAATAGCCAACATACTCAGAATATCCAAATCAATATAGTGACTGATGAAAATAAAAAATGTATCCTTTATTTTGCAGAAAAAACTAAATGGACTTTTTGGCAAACCCAATAATGTTCATGTTTTTAAAGAGAAGCAAGAATGACTTTGTTGTGTATGTGACATATCCTGTAATTATATCAAAACACTTAAACATCTGTCTAGTTCAAACAAACATGTGCACTAATAGGGTTTAAACCCGTGGGCCACCTGCAAAGCCCTACCTGCTCTGGGGCCCAAACCTTTTCAACATCATCTCCACCTCTTCTGTCCTCGCTCACTCCGTTCCTGCTACCATGACCACTTTCCTTACCCCTTGAATGTGCCAGCAACAGTCCCATCTTAAGCCTTTGCTTTTCCTCCAGATAGTTGTGTAACTGACATCCTTATCTTCCCCAAGGCTTTGCTCAGATGTCATCTTTTCAAGGCTTATATCCCATAACCTGTTTAAAATTGCACCCCTCCCATTTCCCCTCCCTTATCACTCACTCTGTCCTTGCTGTTTTGTTGGTTTCAGGTATCACTTCTAACACACTGTATGATCTCCTCACTTAAACTATTTTTCACTCTGTCTTCCTCCACTAGAGTATGAGTCCAAGAGCAGCATTAAACACAGCCGAGAGATTCCTGCCCTGCTTCCCGGGGGTGGGCAGTCCATTCACCTTTTGGTGAGAAGCCACCCTGAAGGAAGCAGGTTATGTAACCTTGAAACTTTCTTAACCAGTTGTACCCTAGGAGGGTAAGGAAACCTGACTGGTCAGAAGAGTGTCTCCCACATAAATTTCTCCAGCTTCCTGTTCTAGGAATGATTAGCTGCAGAAGTCAGAGAGAAACCCAACGGAAAAACAAGTTTCCTCCAATCTTCCTCTGCACCTTGAACATTGAGGTTTATGAAGATTACGGCAACGCTTATCCAAGAGAACCGTGACCGCTACCATGCCATGGCTCCTTCCCCTGGCTGGTGGTGATGCAAGGGCCAGGGCTCAAAGGAAGGCCCTGGGGTATCTGGTGTGGGGGAACTCAAAGAAAATGCATCTTGAAAAAATGTGAGCTGCTCTGAAAGATCCAGCCTTGCAGCTTCCTGAAAGTGAGCCACAGTTTGTGGGTTTTCCATTCTCTCTCTCTCTCTCTCTCTCTCTCTCTCCCCTTTCCACATCCCTTCCTCTACTCTCCACATCCCCCCACGAGAAAAGATAATTGTCTTGTTTCCAGACTAGGTTCTGTTGCAAGCAGATAGTTTGGGAACGAGGATCTGAAGGCTGACCTACTTTTGGAATCCTACCCCTACTGGGGTTCCTGTGTTCCACATCTGCTTAGGACACCAAACAGCTGTGGTGGGGGCTGCCCACTGGGGTGGAGGTTGTGACAGAATGTCAAATGGAAGGAAGGTTTGGTGCTCACACTGTGACTTGGGTCAGACAATAGCAAATGCCTTTAGATGTTTGGTGGTTGCCTGGTGTGCACAGGAGCCGAGCAGTTTGTCATTGAGGACTCACCAGTCAATGAGCAGAAGAGGTGATTTTGTGACTCCGTTGTGTTTTCTTCTTTTGAAATTTTCAGCTAGGTTCAGAGTTTAACCCAGACCATTGACTCTGTAGGTCCCTGGTATGTGATTCAGGGAAAAACCTCAGGGATTTTCTGTGTATTATTCTCAATTTCCAAATATTTTTATTATTAGTTGCAATTCTTGTAATTTTAGTTTTTTAAGATCTTACCTTCCATGTTATCACATCTAAAATACACATATTCATTTTGGTTTATTCTAGGTGGATACTTTTGTATTCTTTAAAACAAAACAAAATAAACAACTTTCTCTTGCTCAATAGCACAAGACCATATCAGGTATTTAGTTAGGGTGAGTATCTTGAACAAGCAATATTTTAAAGTGGGGTGTGGTATTGTGATTTATAAGAAATATGTACTGTCGGTCATTCAGATGACCAAAATATATTTCTCGTGTATACTTGGCCTTCATCCACAGTTCCTAGCCTGGAGCTCCCAAAACACTTGGACTTTCAGGAGCGATTAGGAAAGCATCTTTTGTTATAAAATTTAGTCCCGTGTTCTCAGTTCCTGAAAGACATGTCAGAGCCATAAAGGTGCATAATAAGTCCTTTTCCACCGGATCTGGCTTTATGTTAATAAAGGTGACTTTTGGAAGGCTCCCAAGGATGTTGGCTGGTTGCTGAGAGAAACCAACCATGAGTGGGGGTTGGAGCTTTTAGTCCTGACCTCTGCTTTTTGGGGAGGGGAGAGGGGTTACAGATCGAATTAACCGCCAATGGCCAATGAGTTAATCAACCATGAGTTAACTACGTAATGAGTTATGTAATGAAACCTCCATAAAAACCCAGAAGAAGGGTGTTTGGAGAGCTCTGGGTTGGTGAACAAGTGGAAGTCTATTCAAACATGGGAGAATTTTCTAGTTGTTTAATATGGGTTTTTAGTTTATGTCCCGTGCAATCATGAAACATATTTCAAATGACTTAAACCCTGTGAACTGTGCCGACACTTGTCTGCTGCAGTGTGGGGTCCGTTTTGGTGGCATGCACTTGGTAACTGTCAGCACACCTTTTCCTCCTTTTGTGGAATTACACTTACATATTTATAGTGCTTTTTCACTGTTTGTTTCTTGTGCCTTTTTTGTATTTCAACCTTTTCCGCCCTTCCGTGCTTCCACATAGATCATTTCTTTTCTTCTTTTGAGATTTATTTTATTATTTTTACAGGTGACATTCAGTATGTTTTGTCTTCATTTGAGTTGGACAGCATATGGTTAGACATTTACATAACTTACGAAGAGCTTCCCCCAAGAACTCTAGGACCAGCTGGCACCACACGTAGTTATTGCAGTTCAATGCAGATAATTTCTGCTGATAGCTCTTCCAGTTGATGAGCTGTATGCAATGCATTGTATTGATTTATTGCATTTCTAATTTTAGTTATTGTATTTTTTACTGTTAGAAATTCCATTTTATTCTTTCATAAAGATTCCAGTTATCTAATAGTGTTATACACCCTGTCGTCTCTGTTCTTGAACATATATTATCACAGTTTCTAAACAATGATGGCCTTTAACATTTTTTTGAAGTGCATTTTTATTTATTTATTTCAATTATAGTTGATGTGCAGTATTATACTAGTCTCAGGTGTATAACATAGTGATTCGACATTGACACACCTTATGAAGTGGTCACTCTGATAAATCCTGTCTGGCACCATACATAGTTATCACAGTATTATTGACCATTTCTCATGCTGGACTTTATATCCCTGTGACTGCTTTGTGGCTGGCAATTTGTACTTCTCAATTCCTTTTACCTTTTTCCCCATCTCCCCAGTGCCTCTCCCATCTGGCGACCATCAGTTTGTTCTCTGTATCAATGATTAACACAGTCTTAAAAGATGTCCATGTCTATTAAAGCCAACAAGGGGGTCAGCTGTGTGTTTGTTTCTACTGTCAATTTCTTTTTTCCATCAGTCCTGTTTCTTATTTTTCTTAGTAATTACGGCATGAATGCTGGACATTTCATATGAAAAAAAGTAGAGGTTCTGATTGCATCACCACATTCAGTGTGGTTTTTCCTTCTTGAGCTGCTTGGAAAAGTTCATGATGGGCTTGGAAATGTCACTGCATGGCAGGAAGATGATACCTCCATCAATGTTGGAGGTAGCGGGAGATGCACTCCTGTTACCTCCACACACTTCACTTCCCGTCTCTGCTGCTGGAGCCCTGGGTTGGACCCTAATTGTATATTATCTGTAGTTAGGGTGCTGGCCAGTGTTTCCCATGTCTAGTCTCTCAGATCATTACAATGTAGCCATAGCTGTTTGATTAAGATTTGCAAAATTCCTCTCTCATCACATTCCTTCTTCAAGGACTGAGTTCTGGAAACTGAGATCCAGCAAGGAAAGACCACCACATTTTCCTCTCTAATGGATTTCCAAGCATGAGGGAACGTGAAGAAAGGAAAAAAACCTGGAAGCCAGAAAAATGTCCTAACATCCAGCTTTATGTTTTTAGTAGGGTCATACGTGGAAATTCATCCTTTTTTAATGACTGATTGTTCCTCCAGTAAAACAAGATGGTTTGCCTGTGGGGGCGGGGTGAGCGAGGGTAGGCTGGATGGAGGAGGGCAAAAGGGGAAAATTGGGACAACTGTAATAGAATAACACTAAAAAAAGAGAGTGTATAGCAAAAAAGAGAATATTCTTATCAGGAATTCTCTTTTGAGGTAAAATTTAACTTCTTAAATTTGTTATAATAAGTATTATTTGTTAGTTATAACAAAATAAAAAATTTCCATTAAAATGTAGAATTACCTCACAATCTCCCCTAACTGTACACATAGTCCAGGGTATAGCATCATTCTTCACTTGTATATAGTATCTCAATTTAAATATTCTTCCCTCCAAGTAAAGGGAAGAGTCATACCCTAGGAAGAAAATATAATTCAAGGTAACTTTTTTCTTTAAGTAAAAACATGCTTCCCTCTTCACCTCTGTGAGTATAGATGTGATACTATATGTAAATGTGCCTTGTAAACTCTAAATGCTATAAAAGCGAAAGCTATTTTACTTAATAATTAATATTAATGCTAATAAAATATTGTCCTCTATTAAAATGCAAATGCTCTTGGGAGACTAAGACATTAAACCAATTATGCATGACTCAGTGCGAAATATTTTATCAGCAACTTTCTTGAGCAATAAATGAAGTGGTGTGATGGATGGAGGCAGGAGAGAGGGGGGACATGAGAGTGAGGAAGGGGGAATCTGGGAGGGGCAGGGAGGAAAACCACAGTCCTGTACATCTGGAGCGCACACTGTTAGAGGTGGGACAGGCAGAAACTAAGAGGCAGGCCAGGTAAGCAGGAATGAAATTGTGTTGGGCTTTTGGCCATCATAAGGAATTGGGTTTATAGTCCAAAAGCAATGGTGAACTTAACATTTTTTATTTTATTTTTCAATTGCCATCGACATCCAATATTATAGTAGTTTCAGGTGTACCACATAGTGATTAAACATTATATAACTTCCAAAGTGATCATCCTGCTAAGTCCAGCATCCATGTGACACCATGCATAGTTATTATAATATTATTAACCACATCAATTATGCTGTACTTTACACAGAACAAATTGATGGTTGCCAGATGGGAGAGGGCTATGGAGGGCGGATGAAAAGGGGGAGAGTCCTAAGAAGTACAAATTGCCAGCTTTAAAACCAGCCATGGGGATGTAAAGTACAACATAGGAAATGGTGAACTTTTGATCGGTTTTAAGTAGAAACATTTCAGAGGTACCAAAAGGGAACCAGAGTGACCCTAATGGGGATCTTTCATATCTTATTATTAGGATAAAATTGACATTTTTTGGGTTAACGTTTTAAGATTTTCCCCCCTCCTTCAACAATAAGTCTTTAGATGGGTATCTAACACTCCAATTTAAGAATGTTTATAAAACGTCCAGCCTGGCACCTGTTATATAAAAGGCTTTCAACAAAAGGCAGCTGGGATGGTGACCATGATGGAGCACCTTGGACTGTTTTGACCTCCAAGATGAACATGTGATATCTCACCTCTTCCCCTTCAGGAATATGGGGCAAACTGGATTTTAGGGACTGCTCTCTTCTCTTTTGCTTCCCAATATTTTTAATCCATACATTTCTTTTTTCCACCCCTCCTTCACTCTTCTCTGTAGCTGAAGCCTTCATATGAATTCCAGGTAAACCCTGAGAGTTTTATAGTGCATATTTTTTGTGGAAGTCTTTCTTTCTAGTGCATTATTTAGCTCTCCAGGAGGACCTTGATGTGGGAATTGGGGAACATAGTCAGCAGCAGCCTTCGGCGTTATTTCCCTCGAGAGCCTGCATGATGGAGAGCGGCTAATTCTGGGAACTTCCTGAAAAGTTATTGGTTCAAAAGCCTCCTATAAACTTATAGGAAACTTCCAGTAGAACTTTGAGGGAAAGACTGTGTAAAGAGCCAAAATTAAGTTGATAGCTGTTTGAGAGGTGTCAGAGGGAAGTGATATTTCTGATGCAAATTTGTATGGGCATTAACTATTTTCAGCTTTATTTGCTGCTCCCTACAGTATTGGTTTACTTTGTGGGTTTTAATTGACTGATCAATGGGAACTTTATTTGGACTGTGGTCACAGATTATTTTGAGTGTTGGTGACTCTTTTGGGGAGGATTGCATTTGAAAGATAGACACAACACTCAAATCCTTCGGTCCTGTGTCTAGCAGAGAGAAAGGTAAAAGGCAGGGAGAAGAGAAAGGGAGTAACATTTTTGGACACCTACTATAATGCACATGGTCAAGCACTTACATATATTAGCTCATTTAATTGTCACAGCAACCTGAGAACACAGATATTTTTATCCATTCATTGCAGAGGAGAACTCTGAAGCTCAGCTAGGTTAAGAGACAGCCGAAATTTACATACATAAAAAGAAATAGAACTAAGATCTGATCTTATGGAGTAAAGATCCATGTTCTTCCTGTTGGCAGTTCAGGAAGAGCCATTTGGACACTAGAGAAGGAGATTTCTATACCAAATACTGGGATTTGACTATATTTATTCACATTGTGGGGGGGGGAGATAATATCCTATTATTATTATTTTACTCTTTCCTTTGATTTTGACTAAAGTCACTGGTACTCTGTGAGCCTCAGTTTTCCAGTCTGTGAAAAGATGTGATTGGATGAAACCAGTGATTTTTAAACTGCGATTTGTAGAGCACTGAGTCATCTTTGGAAGAACCTAGGATTTACTAGGGAAATAGATGTGCACATAGGTCACAGAAGGGATGGCCTAGTGGATCGCACATCAGCAAGTACTTATCTTTTATCTTCTTTGTATATCGACTTCTGGATACTTGTGAAGAAGAAATTTCATGGCTATTGAAAAAAAGGAGGGAGACAATTAGTCTACAGGATACCTCACACTATCTGGTTTGTACCCTTGGACTTTGTGTTGTGATCCACAAATCTGAATTGGTGAACTTCAGGTCTTAAAGCCTGGAAGCTCTTGAGAGGAAATGAGGAAAACATGTGACTGTCAATGGACTGACTTCTGTGAGCAAAGAAGAAAGCAGAGAGGAGGAGGGTACAGAAGAATCAAGTTGTTCATTGGCTGTCAGTCAACTTGCTGAATATCCATTTGCCAAAAGGCAATTCACCAAAACACCAATTCCATGTAAACCTATTCAGTGAAAATAATTTTGCCAATAGATCAACTGGCTTAATTTTCTAAAAACTGTCAAACAACTATTTTAAAGGAGATCTAAGACAGTGTGCTACAGCTGAGCTTTGTTTAATGACTATAGCAAAAACTGGGCTTGGGGAGGCTAGGGATGGGGCAGAATTAGCAAGCTGCAAAATTACCCAAGTTAGTGAAATTTAAGCCTACTCTTTACAATACAAAATCTGGACTATTTGAAATTTTCATATAAGATCTAAAAGACAAGAGAACTGACATTTAAAATAACGAGACTAGAAAATCCATACAAAAAGTGTGCAGTGACATTTTTTTACTTCTCTTCAATAGCATAAGCTATGAACACTTATTTACAAGCCTTTTTAGAAGACACATACTTTTATTCTTGTTGGTAAGATATGAAACTGTGGGTCATTTGGTAAGTCTATGTTTAATTTTTTAAGAAACTGTCAAACTGTCTTCCAATATGGCTGTACCATTTTACATTTCACCAGCAATGTGTAAGGGTTCCAATTTTTCCACATCTTTGCCAACACTTATTATTACCTGACTTTTAGATTCTAACGATCCTATTGGGTATGAAATGGTATTGTTTTTTTATTTGCATTTCCCAATGAGCAATGATGGTGAACATCTTTTCCTGTGCATTTTTGGACATTTGTACATTTCCTTTGGAGAAATGTCTATTCAAACCCCCGACCCATTTTTTAATTGGGTTGTTTGTTTATTTATTATTGAGTTGTAAGTTTTTTTTATGTATTATAGATACAAGTGCCTCATCATATCATTGATGTACAGAGTTTTTGTTCTCTGTCCAAGGTCACAGAGCTAGTAAATGGTGGGGTGGAGATTTGAATGCAAGTAGTTCCTTGAATGATGCATGTTATAGTTATAAAGAAAATAAGACATATCCACTAGACCGGTACTGAGTAAATACATGTAAGTGCTATTTATAAGAATGAAGAAGATGATTAGAGTATGCATCACCTGCCTGCAATAGCTAACTCTGCTTGAAGAAATGGTGGGAAGCTCCACTAAGAATATGGTATTTGTTCATGATAGAGCAGGTGTTGGTCAATACCTAGCAGGGACAAGGAGAGGTCACGCATTTCAGGTGAGAGGAGCTGCAGGGACAAAGTGCTGAGAGATCTGGAAATGGCCGTCAGCTTCGAAGAGTGGTGAGGCGTTCAGGGCAAAGTGGTGCAGCGTTGGATGGGGAAGCAGTGAGCAATGAGGTTGTGGGGCAGGAGTGTGGTTGTGAGGGGCTCGAGCCAAGGTTTCCGCATCAGAGCCCCACTTCTGAGCGCAGGAATGACAGGATCAGTTTGTCTTATAGTACTATCCCAAGGCAGTGCCCAGGACAGCAGGGAAGGGAGCAGAGTCTGACAACAGCAGGAAAGGAGATGGCAGGCTGGTGGGGGCTGAATCTAGTTTGTCACCTTGACTACGCCATGTGAATCTGGGACAACTTGTTGTTCCTATTTTGGGGGTCATGAGGAAGCAGACTGTGTACAGGGATTAGAGGTAGGCCCAACTGGCCTCTGTTTGTATCTCAGGTTGCATCTGGTGTGCTTCCCTGGGTTAGTTGCATCACCTCTCTGAAGGTGGTTTCCTGAAACAGAGAAAATTACCTAACTCAAGAGGAGATGCTCAATATAAAGTAGTTACATGGCGTTTTCTTTAAAAGCTTCCTATTTACCTGGATTAAAAATATGTGTATGTTTATTTTAATGGCTTTATTGGACCATAATTTCTACATCATAAAATTCACTCATTATAACTGTTTAATTATTTTATTCAACATATGGAGTTGGGCAACCATCACCACAATCCAATTTTAGAACATGTCCATCACCCCAAGTATTTCCCTTGTGCTTGTGTGCAGTTAATTCCTGCTTCCACTCCCAGCCGTAAGCAAATGCGAGCTGCTTTCTGTCTGTGCCAGTTTTCCTTTTGTAGACATATATTATAGATGAAATGCATGGTCATTCTAGACACTTCACGTAAATGATGTAGACAGACTTTTGCACCCATTTGCCTTCTTAAACTTGGCTTAATATTTTTGAGGTCCATCCATGTTATGGATGTGTCATAGTTCGCTGCTTTTAATTGACAGGTGGTATCCCATCATATGGATGTGCTACATTTTGTAAGTGCATTCACCAGTTGATGGGCATTTGGATAGAAAGTGTACTTTTTTTGCACAATATTGTATGCTACTGGATCAACACTCACCAGAAATTTTAGATTAACTGAGCTTTATTCTTCTTTGATTATTTGGAAGAAAGCAAGTAATCATGCACTAAAAACCGTGTCAGAGATATAAAAGAGAAATTTGTTGTGCATTATACCTAGCAACCTCTTTATCTGTCTATCATCAATCTATGTGTCTATCAATCAACACTGGTTTATTTTAGCATTCACGAACAAAGAAGTAAAACAGAAATGCCTGCCTCTTGGCCTGAAGTTCCTGATATGAAATTCTTTCATTTATGTGCTAACTATTATAAAGTCATTCCGTTTCATTCGTTGTACTATAGCTACTAACCAGGATAGTGGGTTTGCTCATCTTGGAAGTATTTTTAACAATGAGGCTAAAAACAAAAAACATATTAGGTGATTGCTGAGGCAAGTTGGAAATGAAATCCACCAGAATTTTTTCATTTTTCATACTTCAGGATAACGACATTTGACTGTACTAAGAAGCAAATTCCTATTTAATTACCTACAGGTATGGCTTCCCAGGCTCACTGAAGTCAATAGCCTTGGCTTGGTGACAGCTCTTTTCCATCAGAACACCCTGTTCCAAATTTCCCGTTTACTTGTCTGTCTCATTTATCAGGTCTTTACTTCCTAGGGGGCTAAGTTTTATTGTTTGTAAACCTAACCTATTGGGCAGTTCCCGACATATTAGATGCTCAATAAAATTAGCTGAATGAATGGATATATGCCAAGTAGACTGTTTAGAATTTTGAGGTTTGTTTTTGCAATTGGCAGCTAGTTTGAATGTATTCTAGGTAGGCTGAAGTGAAAGGGACCACTTCCTGGCCCCATATATAATTTCCATGACTACCATCAGTTAATGGGAAGAAAGGCCTGTGGTTCCCTGCGTTTGCCCAGGGGAGTTTAGCAGGAACCACCAACTTCTCACCCTCCAGCTTTCTGTGGTTGAAAAACCTAGGTCCCTAAATAGCCTCTCCTTTGTGCCCTGGGGTTCTGAAGCTGAAAGCCACTTTTCTCTTCAGATCTAAAACTTTGCATTCATGTTGAATTCATGTAATACTTGCCCTCTAAAAGAAGATTAAAAAAAAAAGAGGCAGATTTAAACACAAAGATGGTGAAATGGAGACAACTGTACTTGAACAACAATGAAGAAAAAGATGGTGACATCCCACTTACTTGCCTGCATTCTTACCCCCACCCACACCCCCACAGCCTCCACACCCTCTTCACTAAGACACCCTAGCAGTCTTTGCAAAGTACCGATCCCATCGCGCCCTACCCCGCTCGAACCTCTCCCCAGCAGATTTCCTACACTCCGAAGTCTAAGCCACTTTGTTTAGTGACATAGCCCCTGTCCCACGTGACCCCTGACCACTTCTGTAGTCTCGATCTTGGTCATGCAACCCCTTGTCATGCAACTTTGCACCATCCGTCCTCTGCAACAGAGGCTGACCGCATGCATGTTTCAGTGACAGGGAGAGGGGGCGGGGATAACAGGGAATGACAGAAAGAGTATCAACAGCGGGCAGCTAGTTGACTGTGCCATAGGCCCCCGAGGAAGCCAAAGCAGGAGACAGGACCCTCTCAGTTGGCTTCAGTTCCCATGTACCTCTCAGAACACGCTATCTTTGCATGTCACCCTCAACTGCTAGTTACCTCCTGAATCTCAGATAGTGACGGGACCCCAGCTCTGTGGGATCTAGTCGGTAATATTGCAATAACTATGTATGGTGCCAGGTGTGTACAGGAAATATCAGGATAACACTTTGCAAAGTATGTGACAATCTAACTACCATGCTGTATGCCTGAAACTAATACAAAATAGTAGTGAAAGTAAACTGTAACTGAAAAATAAAACTAAAAAAAGAGAAATCATAGGGAGGTTCTGAGGATTATTTTGACTCTGTGTAGTTTCAGTTTTTGTGGGGTCTCTGGGTCTCTTTAATGGGTAAGAGTCCCCTCCAGCGCAGAAGCTCCAGGGTTCCAGCCTGCTGGAACTTCCCTCCACCTGCAAGTCGGTCCCCTGCGTTCTTGTTCTTCGGCTTTGCCCACACAGATGCCTCCACCCACCTTGCCTCTGCCTGGAAGCCATCTCTGATTCTCTCTAGGCTGCACGTAATTACCTCCCCTTCTGTGCTGACAGCAGCCTCCCATGCCTGCAACAGGAACGGGGAGTGGTGAGGTGTCGACTCTAATTCTAATATTCCTTCTACATTTATTGCTTGACAATCTTCCATAAAACAGATCTTTCTGTCATCAACGGGCCTATTTGCCTTGAAAAACAGTTATTCCTGACAAGGCAGGATGAATGCTTAATTATTTCTCTTTAATTACCGATTGGCAAAGGAAGAAGTTGCTTTAATCACCACTTCAGATGGTGACAAATGAATCTTTGTTCCCAGTTTTTCTCTCTTTGGAGTATCATTATGGACTCACGGCATGAGTGGGTCCGGAGTGTTTCAACCCACAGTAATCACTGCTTCTTTCAGTGCTCCAATCGTCCCCATTTTGGGCAGCATGAGCTCCCTCCAACAAAAAGGTTCCTGGGCCCCGTCGACCTGCCCAATTACTATTTGAAAGCTTCTTTGCTTTTGAACATGACAATGTGTTCCAGAATCATCTTGTACCTTCCTTCCCCATCCAGTCCTGAAAACAGCTAGTTCTCCCAAAAATTCTGAATTTGTGCAGCTAAATTGCAGTGCTAATTGCTACTGGGCGATATTGTTGCTAGGCCATTTCTAGGGAGTAAAAGAGATAACATGCAATTAATAAAATTATACATTCACTTAACTATTTTTACTTTACTTCCAATATTAGTTTCATAGTTAATTTTTTATTTTA
>VMDR010003839.1:0-66877 GCA_007922815.1 Macrotus californicus | reverse complement strand
GGGGGGGGGGGTGATGGCTGTTACCTGAGAGGGAGAGATACTGGGACATTAGCCTCTGCAGCAGGTGGGTAAAGTGACAGCCTCACATGAAATGATCTTTTCTCAACCCAGCTTTCTATTAGCCAAATATTCCCTCGGGGCTCAGCTGTGGCTGAGCAGGTCATCTCCTGCTCAAAGACCCTCAGAGGCTCCCACTGCTTTCCACACACAGTTTTGCTCATAGGGACATTCCTGGTTCTCCTTGATTGGGCTTCACCCTCTCTTTGCAGCCTTATTTGCCACTGTTCCTCCTCTAATGCTACAGGGAAACCCACTGTTCTCTGCGAAGAACAGTGGGGAAAATGGCTTGCCCATTAGTGGCAGCGCCAAGGTGAGAGTGGGAATGCCCAAGTCCTTCCACGCATTCTGTCCTGCCTCCTAACACACACACGTTAATGACACACAGCGTTCTCAATTCAAGTTGTAGTCTTGATTTTTATGACTATAAAATCCCATCTAAACAAGTCTCATTGTCGGGCTTTGTAGGTACTGTGGACTAAACATAGAGAAAGGGTTTTTTGCACACTGAGTTGGGAATCCTGGGCTTTGTTCCTGTCCCTGACATAAACTGTGACCTCGGGCAGTTCCCCTCCCTCCACCCCAGTCCACCTCAGTCCTGTACACTGAGAGGGCTGGACTACATGATCCTTAAGCCCCTTCCAGGAAAGCATTTCCATTTTTTTCCCAACAGCCTGAAAAGTCTTTCTGAACCATCAGGAAGAATTTTCCCAGGGTTAGTGGAAACTGGCCTGGCCTGGCGTAGCCTGGTGAGGAAGGGCCAAATCCAGGCGTCTGGCTCAGCAGTAGAAAGGGATTCCTAGCAGGTTGCAGGATTTCAGACTGCACTGGAGGAAGAAGGCAGAACCGTGGGTCCTGGCAGAGGGTGAAGTCAGCTCACAGAGCAGACCACTGCCTCCAAAGCGTCAGCGAGCCTCACTCTGGGCCAGACACTGAGGGAGGGGTGAGGGTACAGCGGGAAGCAGGCCGGAAAAGGTTCTCGGTCTCAAATAGCAACTCTGACTCAGTAAGGGGGAAAAGGAGAAGATAGGCAGTTAAACAGGCAATGACAATAGAGTGACGGGGGTGGAGATGTACAGAACCATAGGAACAGAAGGGGGATCCACCCCATGGTGCAGGAGGGGTCAGAGAAGGATACTTGGAGGGTGCCACCCTTAACCTCAGATACATAATTTGCAAGTGAAGAAGATGGGGTGTTCTAGACAGAGGTTCAGTACAGGCAGAAAATGCCCAAGTCTTGGAGGTCAGTGAATAGCCAGAGTGATGGACAGAGGAGACTACAGAGTGAGGGCTGAATACAGGCAGCCTCTTTGTGGCCAGTGAGAGAGATGGTGCAGGGGAAATGGGCATCCACGTCTGGCCCCAGGAGGTCTCTCTGTCTGGGTATAAGTGAGTATAGGCTGTACCCTGCAGCCTGAGCAGAGGGCCCAAGGCTGAGTCCCTCAAAGGATGAGACTGAGGCTATAGTAGCTGAAGAGCTGAGGGTTGAGCGAGGCAGACAAAGCTAACAGCAGAGGGCAGGGAGAAGTGACAGTGTCAGCAGGAGAGAAGGAAATAAACCCTTATTGCAAACTTGCTATGAAGCCTGGGGCTTAGCCTCAGTTTTATCATCTGAAAAAAAGATGTGGCTACGTCTAGGACTACAGTGAGGTTTAAAAAAGATAATGCACGTTAAATGCTTAGCATGCAGCCCCGATTCACAGTGAGTGGTTAATGAATCATAGCTACCTTTATTACTATTACATGTTCATTCATTCAGCAACTCTTTACTGGAGCCAGGCACTGCTCTAGGGGCTGGGATATACCTGTAATCAAAACTGACCAAAATCATCATGCTCATAGGGTGATGCTTTAGTGCTCACCCTCTTCATATTCACAACTCTGTGAGGAGAGTCTCATCATCCCTGCTTTATAGATGAGGGCTGGACACCGAGAGGCTAAGCGACTTGTCCAAGCTTGCAAAGCTAGCAATGGCAGAGGACAGATTTGAACCCAAGTCTGTGTGATGTCCTACCCAAGGTCCCCTCCACTACCCCACCTTTCCTCTATGTAAAAAACAACATGGAGTTAACTACTGCTTGCATGGTATCAATTCTATTTCAACATGGATTTTCTGTGATGGTTTGGATTTTAAACTCTTTCTTGTCCTTCCTGTAAATCACGCATACCCACCAGACCATGCCTGGGATTAAGGGCCAGAAAACGTGATTGCTTTACTCATTGAACCTACAAGAACCTCAGGGCAAGGAGAGGCCATTGTAGCTGGAATAGTGGGGAAGGTTTCCCAGAAGAGGTTGGATCTGCAGGCCCAAAGAAGGGAAAGGAGAGGTGACGAAGTGGAAAGAGCTTAAACAATAATCCAAACAGAGGAAATGCATGGCGTATATTTCTGTATGGAGGAAGGATAAATGTGTTTGCACATATTGATTGCTTCAACAAATAGTTATTGAGCGCCTACCGTGTCAGGTATTGCACTAGGCACTGGGAATCCCAGCAAAGAAGATGAGCTAAGGTCCTGCCCCTGAGGAGCTTATAGTGCGTTCATGTGTGGGGGAGGGTAAGGTGAAGGATGGGAATGGGAGGCATTGGGAGAAGACACATGCAGATAAGAGCACTCATCCCAACATAAGAGATTCCTTGCTCTGAATTTTTGTTCCCCTAGCTTTGCTTCTTCCTTTTGTTCCTATAACCCACCCATACCTCTGTTGAGCAGAGGAAAAGACACAGACTCCTGGAAGCTGCCAATGGCCTCAGAAGTCCCAGATGCAGCAGAGGCTGCACTGAGAATGGGGCACCTTGGCTCATCCTTGCAGGCTGATGTTCCCTTTTGGTGTGGATCTTTTATCTACTAGCTCAGTGCAGACAATCGATGCTAATTCAGTCTTATGGGACCGCATGAAACAGCCTGCGTTTAAAGGGCTCAGAGCTCTCTTTTCTGATTACCAAATGACCTACATAATCACTCTCACCCCAGCCTGCCTGGGAGGCCCTGCCATTGACAAAGCCTGACCAGGCACTTCTCTCTGCTGGGACCTGGCTATGATTTCTTCTGAGCTTGCCAAGTGGCAAGGAGGCTGCGGGGAGCAGGAGCCTGGCCAAGGATCCCAGAGGCCTCGTTCTTGCCCCTGATCTGCAATAAACTCGCTAGGTGATGCTGAGAATTTCTATTCCTACCACCACCATCCCCAGGGCCTCAGTTTCCCCATTTGTAACATGAAGAAGTTAAACCATACCATCTCAGAGGTCCCTCCTCACTCCAAGGTTCTAAGTCATTAGTGATGCTAAATCATACTTATTACTCCAGCCTTAAAGAGTCCCCAGGGACTTCAGTGGAATGCAGCTTAGCACAATGGTTAGTAGCATAGCCATCTGTGTGTATGTGTAGATGTATAATGATTTGAACGTTTCCAAGACATATTACGTGAAAAAATCAAGTTGCAGAATGGTTTCTATGGTGTGATACTACATGCACATGTTACATACATGTTTGTGCAAGCCCACACATGCATAGAATATTTGACTATCTCAAATAGGAAGGATCTGTAAGAGCCGTGCAACCTTAGAGGAAGGGAACTGAATGTCTAGGAGAAGATTTATACTTCACTCTACCTTTTTGTACTTGTCATTTTTTTAACTATGTGCATTGTACATTTGAAAATTAACAATTTCTGAAATAGAGTGTGGACCTGGCCATCAGTTCATTTATTCACTTAACAGATACTAATCAAGCATCAATTATGTGCCAGGTACTGATAAGGAAGTGGTGACTGAGTCAGTCCCTGCCCTCAAGAAGGCCACATTCTAAACTGATAATATCAAAATCAATAAATAAGCAATATAACGCCAGGTAGGGATGAGGGCATGAAATACACAAGACACACATGAGTGTGAAGCTTTCCACTTACAAATCGTCTGACCCTGAGTAGGTTGTTTCACCTCATCGATCCTCAGTTTCTTCAACTATAAAGTGGTGGTAATAATATGATCTGCTTTACAAAGTTTTTGTGAGAATTAAATGAGGTTAATAACAGTACCTAGGATATAATGGATGCTTGGTAAGTGTTGGTTGCTGTTGTGGTTAACATTACTGGCACAGGGGTCTGGAGGGGAGTGAATAGGCCATGGGCAGTGTAAGGACTGAGGAAGGTGGGGTGAGCAGACACTCGAGACAGAGAAGGTGGGGCAGCTACGAAGAGGAGAGAAACTGGGCAGATTCGGGGTAGGGGTGAGATGATATGGAAGAAGAGGGGAGTGAGGGACCCAGCCCAGAAGACAAAAGTGGACTTGGAGCCTTAACCAGCAGGGAGCCCTGTGTAGCTCCCCCTAAATGCCTGGTTCAGCCAGGAAATTAGGGGCAGGTTGGAGATGGGGGAAGCCCATTCATGACATCCTCAGGGCCCAGGGACATAGCTCTCTAGGTATTTTGGCAGGTCTGGGTCTCTTATTGAGTGGGTGGTATCTCCATGTTATGCCTGTGGGTACTGGGAAGGTCCATTCAAACCTTCCATCCCATTCTTATGATGATGCCAGACTTCTTACTATTGAGTGACAACATCTGGGTGACACTGTGTCTGAAGATCTTTGCTAAGAATCTAGATGTGACCTAGGAACAGAGAGGGAGGGGTTTCCTCAGGGTTTCCCAAGCAGGCTGGCCTTCAGACGCTCCAGAGATCCCAGGACAGACCTCTCGGACCTCTGGGCCTTAGTCCTTGAGTGCTGGCTCAGGGACACAGGGCAGGGCCTCAGTAATGTCTCTGTGGAGACCAGGCAGCTGTGCCCAAACCAATGACAGGCGCTTCTCAGGCAAACAGGGCTGGGAGCTGTCCTTTGCACCCCAGCCAGACTTTACAATGGGCCAGAGTCAAACTTGGAGATCTATCTGTGATAGAAAAAAACACAGTCCCTTATTCATAGAAAAAACACAGTCACTTCATTGACTTACTCATTGACTTAACACTTGCTGGGTGAGCATGCATGTGCGTTTATGTGTGTGCATGCATGCACATGGGTATGCATGTGCATGCATGTGTCTCTATGTGTGTGATATGTAGGAATAAGGGAAAGCAAGGGAGTGCAGATCTAGTGGAGGGAGAAAGCCAAAGAAGTAGAGTGTCTGCTTCTCCAGAGAAAATGAAACTCAAAGACAAAATCACTGCCCTGGGGGGCTCTGAATCTCACCTGCATTCAGTGAATCTCATTCAGTGAAGCTTTTTATACAAATCCACGCAAACAAATTCTGTGACCTGATGGGAGTCTTGGGAGGCCGGCTCCATTTCAGAAGCTGTGGAGGGAGGCAAATCTAGCAGGAGGCCCCCTGAAAGCTGAAGATAAGAGGATGGACATGGCCCACAGGACTCATTTGACAATTCCTAGTGACAGCTTCTTAGCCACACACAGAAATATATGGCTTTTTGACACAAACTCAAATGTCACCTTTTTTCAAGTTATTTTTGAGTAGCAAAATCCCCTTTTGCCCAAAGGAGGTTTTAAATGGAACACTGACACAGAAAAGACAAAGGCAAGCAGCTCTGGTCCCAACATGAAAAGGGGGATGGGGACCCAGTGCCCTACCCACTCAGGTTATTCCCCCCCCCCCTCCATCAGACCTCTCCTCAGGCAACAGAGGTCTCAGTGCAGATTTAAAGCCCTTATGCTCCCTCACCTTCTCTACTTCATAGGTGGAGAGGCCCCCCGGCCCCCTGCTGCTGTGTCTACATCCCTTTGTACCCAACAGGGGCCAGCTGGCCACCACCTGGAGCTCAGTGCTGTCCTAGGCTGGAGGACCAGTTCATTCTGGAAAGAGGAATCTTAAATAGTCCATGGCCAGCAGTCAGGAGATGACTCGCAGGTTCCTTGTTCTATGATTTTGGCACAGTGTCAAGGTCACAGGTTCTGAGGTCAGAGGTTCAAATCCTGACTCTGCCACTGAAAGCTGTGCGATATTGGGTAAGTCACCTAACCTCTCAGAGCCTTCATTTTCTGTTCCATAGTTTCTGCATCATTGCTTTGTGTAAGAAGTAAAGTAGCTATTATGTGGCAGGGGTAGCAAAGGCATACGGCCACAGGGTCTGAGGAGGTAATAGAACCGAGTGATGAGTGATCGTTGGGAGGTGGCCCGTAGGAGAGTGCAGTCCTGAAGGGGGGCTGCCATTTGGCTCCACCGATTGTTCCCCGGTTGTTCCCGGGTAGGCCTGGGGAATGGCATTTCACCAGTTTCCTAACAAAAAACAGAAGTTCAGGTCTTTATGTAAAAACTCCCAATTTTTTAGACCTTAGCAACTAATTCAGCTTTTTAAACACTGTGGGTCAAACAAAACACATCCGGAGAACCAGGACCTTATAACCATAGATGCCAAATAACAGTAACAGGTACCTAGCAGTCGCTCACTCAGCTCCATGAGGAGCAAGCCTCCTCTGCCTTCTCCCCTTTTCCTTCTGCCCTGAGTTCTTCTTCTGAGAAGATCAAGAAGCCTTCGCAGACTCACCCAGTTGAGCCTGAATCTAGAGACTGCAGGTGTCCTGCCCTCCCCACACTCCGGTTTGCTCCCACTCGGACACTTCCCTGCTGTCCATGGATGTCTTAGCAACCCTTTACAGGTGGTTAGAGGCAGCTTGGCACCTTCAGAGTGTGTATGTGTGTGGGGGGGTGCCTTAAAAGGTGCTATCTCTGCTTCCTGTCTCTTAAATTCAAAACTGGCCTCTCAAGGAGTGAAAAATCTTTGCTTTGGGGGCCTGAGCCACGTTGTTGCAGGATTAATCATCCTCCATTAATCATCCTCTCTGAGAGGAACTCTCCAGGGCTCTGATGATGTCCTTGGCAGACACACATCGGGAGCTGGTCCAGCTGCCTCTCACGTCCCCATGCTGGGGAACGTGTGTGGGTGTGCGGGTAGGATTGGGGCGCACAGGGGTTGGTCTTTGACTTTCTTCCTCCCTCCCTCCCTCCTTTCCCTCATCCTTTTCTTTCTTCACCTCCTTTTTTCCCCCCACAAAATAACTAGACTGTCATATAAATAATACATACTCACTGAAAAAAATTTAACTCAAACTAAGTTAAACAAAAACCTTGCTTCTCAGAAAAGTCACTGATAATAACCTAGTGAGTATCTTCCCAGATGTCTCTTTCTATGTAGATAAACTGATACAGAAATGAGTATTTAATTTTACGTGGTTGAGCTCATAAAATATCTGTACAGTTGTCTCTCAAACAGCATGTCCAGGGATATCTTTCCCTGGCAATGTATTCAGATCTGCACCATAACTATGGGTGCACCATAAATTATTTATCAGAGTGCACCTCTGCTTGGGGTGCACCCTGATGAGGTGATATCCAAACTCCTCCTGTCAGGTTCCCAGAGCTTCTCTGGATCCAGAACACACAGGCTATCCATGCACGGACATGGGGACAGTCCCAGCTGGCCCTCCTGCTTCCAGGCTTACCCCTGACGATCTGTTCCTAAACAGCAGCTGGAGCTGGCTTGTAACCATGCCCGATAGTTCTTGTCACTCCTCTTCTCAGAATGCTCACACCTCTTCCCATGACTCTTAGAAGAAATTCCAAACCACTTATTACAGCCTAACAAGGCTAACGTTGTCACGACCTGGCCCTGCCCACCTGGCTTCCTCTGGCCTCCAATCCTGCTAGTCCAAGATCATTCAACCTCTACTCTCGCAGTTCCCTCTGCCGACAACCCTCTCCCTCGATCTTTGCTAAATAGCTTTTCCACCATTCAGGTCTCAGCTCAGAGAGCTCCTTTCTAATTTACTCCTGACCCCCCTACCCCAACACAATCAATGTGGACCCCCTTGCCCCTGCCAGTCATGATCCCATTACTCTGCTTTTTATTTTCTTTACAACACGTTTCACTATGTGAAATTATCTTATTGATTTGTTTCCATGTTTATTATGTGCCCACAAGAGCAGGGACTTGCTCTCAGCACCTAGACCTAGTCATCCTTTATTGAATAAAAGAACCAACCACCCAGCCTCCATAAAACCCAGCACTCTTAAACCCTCCATTCCCTCTTTTCCATGGGGTGTCCTGCATTTCTCCCTTAAAATAGCTCTGCTGTTCCAGTGAGGTCGAGTGTCTCTCTGCTCCTTGCATCCAAAAGAGCCCAATCCAGACGCCAGCTCCAGCCTCCTCTCCCACACATCTCGCCATGGACCCTACTCTTCAGTCAAACAAGGTTCTTGACCTCGTCCACACACAGCTCCCTCTGGCAGGAGGCCTCCTTGAGCTCCTACTCTCTCTTGCTCTTGCCATTGGACTTTACTCATCCTCAGTCCAGCCAAAATGTCACCACCCCGGAGGCTGGCCTGGGTTTGGTTGCGAGAATGATCTTTTCTCTCTTCAGCACTCACCCAACACTTCTTTATCTTTCCCCCACTGAGACCTTAGCGTTTTACACCTTCCAATATTGCCATTTGTACCCCTAGCTTAATCTCGCCTACTTGGTTATGAGTTCCTTGCCAGCAGAGACTCTGGCTTGTTCCTTTTTATAACAGAATGCATGGAGAAAGTATCTGGCGTACGTAATTAGCTCTTTTAATCCTCACCAGGACACTCGGAGTTGGGAACTGTACAGTAGCCTTATTTTATGGATGAAGAGGCTCTGACACTTTAAGAAAACTGCCAAAGGAAACACAGCTAAGAAGTGGTGAAGCTAAGATTTTATTCCATAGCTTGAAGCCTTGACTGTGAAGCCAAAGCAATTCTTCTTAGTGCCTATGGCAAAACCCCCTCCCCCATGTTTTGCTTCTCTCTGTGCATCGGCTGCAGGCCCTGGGCTCCTAAACCCTCAGGCCTCTGAAGTGAAGGACCTGCAGGGACACAGTTAGTGTTAACAAAACAAATCAAAGGACTGCGCTCTCAAATCCAAACCTGAGAGTCTGCCTGCCGGGCTCCGCATCATTACTCACTGATGATTCCAGAGTCAGGCTTGGGGAACCAGGAGGGAATGGGGTGGTTTCTGTCACATCGTTGTACGGAAGTGCGTCTCTAAATTATATCCAGGCCTCCATCTTACCCCCCTTATCCAGCTGGGAGTACAATCGGCAACTTCTCTGTTTGTTTCTGTGACACCCCCCTCCCCCCACCACTCCTGCTTTCCTTGCTCTTTCTTTTCTCTTCCCTAGCCCTCTCCTCTTTCCCAAAGTTTACTTACTGCTCAGTGATGTCTCAATGAAAACCGTTCCTGATCAAAAGTGAGACCTGGGGCAGGACCACCGATGAAGAAGTGGTGGCCCAGAGAGGGGATGGGATTTGCTCAAGGTCACATGGCAAGAGGACTGCTGGCAGGGAACCGACACAAAAGTACAAAGACTGTCATGGAACCCTTATGCACCCACCACCCAACCTCAACAATTGGCAACTCGCAGCTGGTCTGCTTTCATCACTCTCCCCCACCGCCTCCTCCCAGATCACCGAGAAGGAATGGTTTCCTCTGGTGCTCTGGCTTGGCCCTTGAGCAGAACAATAAAAGTCGTCGTTGGTGGTAGTGGTGGGGTCTTTCCCCTTGCTGTGTCTCCCTCCCAGCTACCTAAGTCCCACCATCATGTGGTCCTCTGCTTGTGGTTGCCCTTTTCATGCTCTCCCAGTCTCCTGCAGAGTCTCTGTCAAGGACTAGGAGCTCAAGGTGCTCTCCCACATCACTGAACTGTAGCAGCCTCCCAAAAAGCAAGCCCCAGAGGAAAGCCAAGCCTTTTGGGAAGGGTTTTTAGACCTAGATTGTAACGAGGGAGGAACATCTGTGCTGTTTTCCCAGGGTCACAAAATCCAGGGAATATTTCGTCTTTCACAGAGAAAATTTCAAACCTATACAAAAGTGTAATGAGAATTAATGAACCTGCATGTACCCACCACCTAGCCTGAACAACGAGCAACTCATGGCCAGTGCTGTTTGATCACCCACCTCCCCCACCCCCCAGATTACTCTGGGAACTCTCAGAAATCAAACACTGAGATACATATTGCTGTAAATGAGCCAAAGACTGGCCGCTGTGTATTGGCCCCTAGATTGTTTATTTCTTCACTGCAGGCTAAATCTATTAGTTTAAAAGCCCACAGAAGCCAAACTGAAATTTTGCATATCCATTTGTTTCTCAAATATTCCAAACAAGCAAATTTTTAGCCACTTAGAACTTGTCTGCTTTGCACATCCCAGAAACCTCAGCCAGCACCTGCTGACCATCAGTAAGATGGAGTCTTGTGGTTATGAGGCCCCAGGCTGCCCTTCTGCATCTCTCTGATGCAGCAAATTTCCACCACATTGATGAGTGACAGATGCCACCTAGACGCCTAAGCCCCTCTCTGATGCCCCATCCCTTGGGTATCCCTTGCCCCCTCCCTGCCCCAAGCTCTGGACAGTCTGAGGCTGTGACAGATTTCCCCGCTCATGCACCAAAGTGTCATGTGGTAAAAGCTTACTCTGCGTTAGTTCTTGTCATGGTCGTATGACTTTCCTTGATGAGCCCTCAAATCCCTCGGACCCCTACATTATTTCCCTATGAAAATTTCAGTATGTATTTCTAAAAAAAGAACTCTTTCTAAAATTATAATATATTAATGTTAACATATTATTTATTTATTATTAACAAGGAATTTGTCTAAAAATTAATATTTCCTTATTATTAAATTTTCAGTCAGTGTTCATAATTCCAATTCTCTCATAAAGTCTTTTGTTTCCTCTGTCTATTTGGATTACAATCCAAGTAAGGTCCACATACTTGCTTTGGTTGAGACAGCACTTAGGTCTCTCTGATCCATCTGACGTCTCTCTTTTTCTCTTCCTCTCTCTTCCTCATTGCACTTGTTTGTTGCAGAAACCGAGCTGCTCTGTAGGGCATCCCCTAGACAAATAAAGCTTCCACCATTGCATCGCCATGAGTTGTCTGACATGGTCCTCGGCCCTCTGTAGTAGATCTCAGGCTTCCTCAGGTTCGGCTCCACTTTTTTCAGCAAGACTTTCAGAGGTGGTGCTGTGTTCTTCCGTGAGAAGGTTCACTGTGGGTGGCTGACTCGCCTCTGCCATCATACCTTCTCTTACTCTGACCCTCCGGCCTTCCTCTCCTCAGGCCCCTTGTTATTACACCGGGTATATCCAGATAATCCAGGATAATCTCCCATCTCAAGATCCTTTACTTAATCACATCTGTGAAGTCCTTTTTTGCCACATGAAGTACATATTCACAGGCTCTGGGGATTAGGACACAGACATATTTGTGGGGGTGGGGCATTATTCTGCCTGTCATAAAGGACTAGGTACTGTAGGTACTGTGTGAGGAATCTTGATGTAATGGAAAGAGCCCTGGGGTGGGACCCAGGAGCACAGGTTCTAGTCTGGACCCTGTGTTGGTTCACTGGCCATGGGCCAATCCCTTGCCTTCCTGGACTCTGAGTAGATATAAAATGAAGGGTTAGGCCAGATGGTCCCTCTCACAGGCACCTTCCAGCCTCCACTTCATATGCTTCTACATACAAGCTTCAGGCATGGGTTCTATCCAGCCACTCTTTATCTGCATGTGCCCACTTCTTCCCACTCCAGGGTAACAGGAACACGTGTTCTGAGCAGACCTGGGGGGCCTGCGACAGATCCTCACTGTCCTCTCCCTTTCTCTTCCTTTCTATCATATAGTTTTGAACCTTTCATCCAGAATGACTTTGAAACACTGTTATTGATTTTCCTGTCACTTCAGGTCATACCCTCCTTCTTTCCATCTTCCTTTAAGTGGAAGTTTGAAAACCCAATTTGGGGAAAAAAACAGACTGCCCACATGACTTTAGGGGCTGGGCTGATACCGTAGTCCTCCCAAGAAGCAGAGTGTGAAGTGTTTGGGAGAAAGGAAGTCATAGTACGTCCTTAAATACTCATTTCTGATTTGAGTTGACCTGTTCTTTCATTTGCAGATGATGGCTATCCTGGTCATGGGACCCCAGCAGTTCCTGAAAAGAGTGGAAAACTAAATCGTTTTCTTTTTCTGCCAAACAAGAAACCTACTTTGTTAGAAGTGGCCCAGCAGCCTATTGGGCCTCCACATTTTCTACTAGCCAAGCAAGCAACTGGTCTTTTCTAGCTGGTATCCTGTGGCTGCTCACCTCCTCCGTCTAGTCTCTCATCGATACAGTCATTTTTGAACATCTGCTTTTTCCACTTTGCATGATAGTTAGTGCATGGGCTTTCAAATCCAATGTTCGTTCATTCAGTAAATGTTTATTGGGAGCCTACTTTATGTTGAGTGCTTAGCCTGGCACTGGGGACAAAATGACAAGCAAAACAGACAAAGGGCCTGTCCTGAGGACAGGCTCTCTCTGCCCATCAGGAAGTCCGCTCTGCTTCATTGTAAGAACCTTGTTAGGGGTGACGGGGGTGTGTAGCATTGGCAATTCACTTCTGGAAATGAGTCTCCCACTTGGGCAGGAGATGGAGCAGGGACTATCCCACTGGGGGACAGTGGTGGCTTATTGGCCTCAGTCCCAGCTGTTCTTTACTGGGGTTTTCATCATTTCTTTTCTCTCAATTGCTTCCTCTCAAAGGTATTTACATTTAAACAAGAGTTTGCTCTCCTGCTGATTATTTCCCCTGCTTTGATTCCATTGCAAAGGCAGGCAGAGTGGCTGGCCTCCTGGTGGCTGGATGGGCTCCATGGCAACAGCCAGGAGTTGAATGGTATGAACTTCACCTCTTTCCTTTTACAGATACTGTTCACAGAGTAGACACATTTAGGAGAAAATTTGAGGAAGTGAAAATGGAACTATTTGTTACCTGTGAGTCTCCTGAGCCTGCTTCGAAAACCTCTGGCTAGATTGAAATGAGTAAAATTTCTCGGAGAGGAGAAAGTCCCTTGGGTGATGTTTTAAAGCCAAGAGCACATGGTTCTGTTGGGGAGAAGGGTGAAAGGAGCAGGAAGAACAAGGTTTCAGGGTCTCCCTTGACACTGACAGGTGGCACAACCTTGAGCAGACAGGTGATCTCTAGTTAACTTGTGTACTTTGCATACTGCTGGGTGGGTGTGGAGCTTCTGAGACTGAACTCCAGGACCCCCTTGCCTGTGGGGTGTAGCTCACCTTGCACTTTATCAGAGGAGTTCAGCATATTAAACATACATGCTTTGGTGTCAGACAAGGCTGGGTCCAAAATCCAGTTGCATTCCAGACGAAGCTTGTGACTTCAGCCATACAGGTTGTTTGAAGAGCCGGCTTTCCCGTGGGGTAACATGAGATAGTAGTAGATGGAACTGTTCTCAGTTTTTCTCATCCTCTCTTCCATGTGACCTTACAGTGCACATACATGCACAGAAGTGTATTTTCTCAACTTATGGGTGCTGGACTTGGCCATGTGACTTGCTTGGGCCTATGGAATGTTAAGGACTTGGTGCGAGCAGAGACCATACATATGCTTCCAAGATTCGGTTTGGTTCTTGCGTCTATGATTTTCATGGGAAAAGCATGAACTTCATAGTGCCTGGTCTAAGGATAATGAAGACATACATGGAACAGACCAGAGACAATCCTCAGTCTGGAGACAACCTACAGCTTGAAGCTAAGTCCCTCTCCAACTGGCCTGTATACCCATGAACTAGAAAATAAAATGCTTTTTATTATAACCCACTGATTTTTTGGGGGGTAGTTTGTTATGGAGCATTATTGTGGCCATAGCTGACTAATACAGAGAAGCTACTCCAGTGAGAATTAAGTGAAAATATGCATATGTTAGCTGGGTGTTGGCGTCTCCATGCGTCATTGCTTTGTTTAGCCTGTACCAGCCCTCAAGGTAGGACTCTGACTGCCCTGGCGTCCCACCCTCACCCAAATCCAGTCCGTGACCTTGAGAAGCAACATACATTTTACCAACATCTGGTCGTCACTTTCCATCTGCCTCCAAACCCATACTCCCTCTGAGACCTTCCTTATCACTCCTTCTATTCTCAGAGGCAGTTAGCTTTGGCCTGCCCTTCCTGTCCTAAAACCTATGCTCATCACATAATGTTGTCCTCAGGACCACCCAAGACCAGCACCCAGTGAGACTTCATTGCCAAGATCTATCCCCATGATGCAGCAGACACTATCATTGCTCTGTCTATAGCCCCTTGGCACTCACTGTTCCCAGACTGACACTTCTTTTGACTCTTCATGAATATACCTGTGACTTTTCATCTAAAGACCTTGCTCAGCCTGTGTGTAGGCAGGAGAGAAATGCCAGGGAATCAACTTTGTTGGGTGATGGACTGAAGTGGGTGGACAAATTCCTCAGCTTCTTCACCCCTTGGAATGGGCAGCTCTGAGGCCTGTTCTATGCTGTCCTCACGAGGACCCCAGCAAACTGAGCCCCAGCTGTTCACAGCAGTCATTCTCTCAGAACTATACCAGTATTGACTTCTTTCCCTGCCTGTCTTTCTTAACCCACTGAGTTATCATCACTTCTGGGATTACCTCCCAAATAAGCTATGTGCACCCTGATCTCTGTCTCAGGGTCTATTTCTGGAGGAACTCAACTTCAAACACATGTGTAAATGTATACAAATGTACAGATGATATAAAGAGCAAGTAAATATTTTTCTTGTTATAAATACTTATTTTTCTCTTTCTCAATATGGTGCCAAGCAGACAGTTAGCATTCAGTAAATGGTAACCACAACAATAATGATGATGATAAGTCTGATAAGGGCAATTTCTGTGTACTTTAGCTGGGGTACACTTGGCATTGTCCCCAGGAATCTTCTTGGTAGATTTCCCTTATTTGTTCCTTGAACGTCTGGACTCATGGTCACCTGTTTTCCTTGCAACCCCTGGTTTGTCCTTAAAAGTAATAATATTCCATACTGCCTAAAGAGTATTTTAAGAGTTCATCAAATGAGTTAATATTCATTTACTAACCATTCATTTATTGTACTATTGTTCCAAATAAAATTTTAAAAATACATATTTTACAAAAAATAATTAAACAAGAGCTTACTTAGCCTGTGATAAGTGCTACATAGAAAATAGAATAGGGGACTTCTGGCCAAGATGGAGGCATAGGTAGACACACTGTGCCTCCTTGCACAACCAAAAGAAGGACAACAACAAATTTAAAAACAAAAAACAACCAGAACTGACAAAAAAATCTAACTGTATGGAAGTCCAACAACCAAGGAGTTAAAGGAGAAACACTCATCCAGACCGGTAGGAGGGGTGGAGATGGGCATCCAGGTAGAGAGGACTCTCAGCAAGGCAGTGGCTGGTGGACCAGTTGAGGTGGTGGCTGGTGGACTGGGGAGTGAGACAGACAGCACAACCCAGGGTTCCAGTGGGGAAATAAAGCCTCAAACCTCTGACTGAAAACACATGTGGGGGTTGAGGCAGTAGGAGAAACTCCCAGCCTCACAGGAGAGTCTGTTGGAGAGACCCACAGGGTCCTAGAATGTACACAAGCCCACCAACCTGGGAATCAGCACCAGAAAGGCTCAATTTGCTTGTGGGTAGCAGGGGAAGTGACTGAAAACTGGCAGAGAGCTGAGTAAGTGACACTGCTCCCTCTCGAACCCCTCCTCCACATACAGCATCACAACACAGTGACGTGGTTGCCCAGCTCTGGGGAACACCTAAGGCTCTGCCCCTTACTAGTAACAGGTACGCCAAGACAAACAAAAAAAAGTGGCCCAAATGAAAGAACAGATCAAAGATCCAAAAAAAAATACAACTAAGTGACGAAGAGATAGCCAACCTATCAGATGCACAGTTCAAAACACTGGTAATCAGGATGCTCACAAAATTGGTTGAATATGGTCGCAAATTAGATGAACAAATGAAGGCTATGCTAAGTGAAATAAAGGAAAATGTGCAAGAAACCAACAGTGAAGGGAAGGAAACCGGGACTCAAATCAATGATGTGAACCAGAAGAAAGAAAGAAACATTCAACCAGAACAGAATGAAGAAACAAGAATTAAAAAAAACGAGGAGAGGCTTAGGGACCTCCAGGACATCTTTAAACGTTCCAACATCCAAATCATAGGGGTGCCAGGAGAAGAGGAAGACCAAGAAATTGAAAACTTATTTGAACAAATAATGAAGGAGAACTTCCCTAATTTGGCAAAGGAAATAGACTTCCAGGGGGTCCAGGAAGCTCAGAGAGTCCCAAAGAAGTTGGACCCAAGGAGGAACACACCAAGGCACATCATAAGTACATTACCCAAGATGAAAGATAAGGAGAGAATCTTAAAAGCAGCAAGAGAAAAGGAGACAGTTACCAACAAAGGAATGCCCATAAGACTGTCAGCTGATTTCTCAAAAGAAACCTTGCAGGCAAGAAGGGGCTGGAAAGAAGTATTCCAAGTCATGAAAGGCAAGGACCTACATCCAAGATTACCCTATCCAGCAAAACTATCATTTAGAATGGAAGGGCAGATCAAATGCTTCCCAGATAAGGTCAAGTTCAAGGAGTTCATCATCACCAAGACCTTATTATATGAAATGTTAAAGGGATTTATCTAAGAAAAAGAAGATAAAAAATGTGAACAGTAAAATGACAACAAACTCACAGTTATTAACAACTGAACCTAAAACAAAAACAAACTAAACAAACAACTAGAACATGAACAGAATCACAGAAATGGAGATCAAAAGGAGGGTTATCAGTGGGGGAGTGGGTGGGAGAAGGGGGGGAAAAGGTACAGGGAATAAGTGACATAAATGGTAGGTAGAAGATAGACAGGGGGAGATTAAGAATAGTATAGGAAATGTAGAAGCCAAAGAACTTATATATATGACCCATGGACATGAACTAAAGGGGGGGAATGCATGTGGGAGAGGGTGTGCAGGGTGGAGGGGAATATAGGGGGGAAATGGGACAACTATAATAGCATAATCAATAACATATATTAAAAAAAAAGAAAATAGAATAGGACTGTGTGATGGGGAGAGATGGGTAATCAGGGCCCATGACTACAAAGAGAACAGGTACCCAGAAGGCTAGGTATTTAGCTAGCTAGAGTGTGGAGATGATATATTTCATCTTGTAATCTTGCATAGCCTTGTCAGGTACCTATTCTTTATCCTCTCACCTCCCCGGCTCCCCCTTTTTTTTTTCCAATGAGAAAACCATAGCTCGGAAAATCAGAACTTGCCCCATGTCATAGGGAAACTGGGACTTGAAGCCAGTTGTTCAGAGGTTACCCACATGCAGTGAGCAGCCAAAGACCTCAGATGAGGGTGTCGGGAATCCAGATGATTGCCCGTTCACACCGACCCCTAACTCCTGTGTTGGGATATGATCAGCTTTAAGCCGAGTGATGTTGATGACTCCCCCACTCTCTTCTCAGTGTGACCAGCCAGTACACTCAGTAGGAGGAAGGCCCTCCTCACCAGTCCTCCCCCCGACAGAGGCAGCTGGGTGCCTAGAGTGACACATGGTGCCTGGTCTACCATGGCAGCCAAAGATGCCAGCTGTCACCTGGCAGCCTTTGGCTAATGCAGTGATGCAGGGAAAGTACCATTACTAACTCCATAACAGCCCCTGCTGCATGTGGCAGCCACAGAACCATAGCATGAATGCTGAGGGCAGGCTTTCACTGCCAGACACAGTGCCAGTGGTGGGCAGGGCAGCTGGGCAGGCTGGTTCCTGCATGCAGCCTAGCATGCACGCCTTCCCAATCTTCAGGTTCTGAGTTCAGGATTCTAGAGATACAACTTCTCTGAGTTTACCACCATTCAAAACTAACCAGTGGTGCCCACTGCCTAAAATTTTCATTTATGGGGAAATAGAAGCATAGGCCAGACAATAACTTGTGTATGGTCATCGCAATTGTGAGCTCTGGCTAGGTCTTTAGCCACATGTTGAGTATCTGTTATGTGCAAGGTATTTCACTAGATCCCGACAAGCTCACTTCTACTGAGAAAGAGAGAAACAGGAACAGTTATGAGCATAACAATAGAAATGATGTGATAGGAATTAGGTGTGGGTCACCTCCAGGGAGACCCCAAAGAAGGGAATCAACACTTCTTCAGTGGTGAAGAGGGCAGGCAGGGTACATGGGGGTCTCAAAAGGTTAATGCAAAAGTAATGCTTGAACTTTCTTCTGTTCTTTCTAATAAAATTTATCAGAATTCTCCATTTGCTTAAAATCACTTTATTAAAGGTAAAAAATTCACTTATTTATTTTTAGTTTCAGTTTTGTTTTAGTTTGAGCATTTAATCATGGAGGAAGCATTATCATCAAACTGTGTGAGTTTTAGCAGGTCCCCAAACCTCTCTCTGCCTCAGTTTTTTCAAAGGGTGCTTGGAAAAATGGGATGAGCTAAAATATGTGAAATACTTAGAACAGGACCCTATACTATGCTACGATTCTTGCCTTCTGTCCCAGAGCACACCATTATGTGAAGATTGGGTATGAATGAGTGACTGCAGCAATCCAGACACCGGCAATTTCCAAACCTGGCTCCAGGGAGCTGCGGGAGCCAGGCCCAGCCTCAGCGAGCTGTGCGTGAAGCCCCAGTAATCTGCGGTGCTGCTGTGAGGATCAGAGGAGGATAACCCCTTGGCATATGAACATGGTGCTCATTGTTTCTCAAAAGACAGCCATGCAGCCCGTGGGTTTGTTTTTTGCTTGCCACAGGCCAGCTTTTGTTTTGTTGCTAAAATACACACATAAATAAACAAACTAAAAGTCCACACTGCAAAGAATTTCTATTGAGAGGTGAGACACATATTTTGGCAAATCGGGACAGTAACGTTCCATCACAGCCATTTTCAAAGCCTGCTGAGTTTGTGACTGAGCTTGAAGAGGTTCTGCAGAGAAATGACATTCCTAAGTGGATCTCGGGTCTTTGCTATTTGCTGGCCTCACGTGGGGGTGGGGATGGCAGAGGGCAGGCAAAGACCAGGACAGATTAGCTGTGAGTAGAATTGCATTTCAGAATAGAGCAGTAGGTGGGAATTTAGGGACAAAATCTTACTCCTCAAGGAGTTTAGTGCCTTAAACACCAACCAAGAAATATCTGGGGCTGGGAGGACCAACATCCTGTTGGTCCCAGGTATGTGGGGAGGGGTGGGCTGTTGCGACCAGCTGATGAGGAAAACAAGCAGCATTTGTTTGGCGCTCGGGATACAGAACATCTCCAAGTTCTCACAGCCTGGGGGAGACAGGAGGAAGCTCAGTATCTAGGACATGCCAGGGCAAAAAATGAGTCCAAAACTCAACTTTGGTATACACTAGAGAGCAGCAGACTCCGCAGCTGCCTTCAAGGACGTCACTGTCCCTCCCCTTCCCCAGGATTTTGTCCTCCCGAGGAAGAGACCTGCCTGTTGCTGCCCTTCAAAACCCTGCTTGGAACTTACTAATTGGATAATGTCACTGCTCAGAAACCTTCAACAGCTCCCCAGTGTAGACAGAAGTCCAAATCCTAGGCTCAGCACCCACAGCCCTATCTAATATGGCCCTTAAATCCCACCATTTCCTCCACTCCGTGCTTTAACCACAGTGTACATATTCACCACAAATAAACCTGTATTTATTCTCTCTGGGCCTTTGCCAATGATGTCTCCTCTGCCTGAAGGGCTCCCCTGCTCTTCCCTCTCCTAAACTTGTCATTAATTTGTCAAGATTTTGTTTGACTGGTTTCGAAATGGCCATGTGACAGATTGCAAGAAAGGCCACAGATTTTCCCCTTGCTTGAATCCATGCCCCCTTACCTTGTAACTCTGAGTGCCCTCCCATTCTGATGCTGGGTTCAGTCATGTGACTTATTCTGGCCAATGGGATGTTAGCAAGTGTGATGCAAGTAGGAGCCTAAAAAAGTGCTCAAACTCTTTCTCTTTCTCTTGGAAATCTGCCACCACAGGAATGCACCTGGGCCAGCCTGCTAGAGGCAGGGGACCCTCGTGAAGCACGAGCCATCCCAGACGAGGGCCCTATACCAGTCAGCCTCCAGTGGACCCAGAATCAGTTTGCAGACACATGAGTGAGCCCAAATTGTGAACCATAGAATTCTGTGCTAAATAGTTTTGTTTTAAGTTATACTTTTTTGAGTGGTATCTTAAGCACTGTAGATACTGAATGTAGCCATTAGCTGTTCTTATCAGCCTATATCTCTTACCTCTTCTGTCGGTGATAGCAACCTGATTTTATATCGATAAACATTCCCCCATTCTCAGTCTGTGCACATGTTTCCATTGAAGCTAATTCAGCCTGCTCCTCTGACTCTAGGGAGAGTTGGTCAGTGTATCTCTGGCCATGAGAATGGGCACATGACTCAAATGGTCCAGTAAGTCTCAGATCTGGGACTTTTGTTAAAATTCTTAGAAAAATGGTGCTTTTTTTTTTTCCAGCAAGGTGCCTAAGCTAGGAGAATGAGTGGCCTGAGGGTGGAGCTCACTCAGAAAAGAGAAGAACTGGGAGATGGAGAGTGAGCCCTGCAGACATCACACGTGCCCCTGGATCAGTAAACTGCAATTCCTGGGGTTCTCAATTGCATAAGACAAATATATCCTACACTTCTGTTTAACCCAGTATGCATGTGCTCTATGTCATTCATAACCAACCATTTCTGATATATTGCTCAAATGCTTCCTCTTGTAAGAAATGTTACCTCAAGTCCCAGGAAGAATGGAGGTGCCTATAGATATCTTCATATGGTTAAGAACCCTAATTTCAAGTGAGAGAGACCAGTCCTCAGATCATGGATTCGTCATTTGCTGGTTGTAGGTACCTGGCACGACACCTAATATCTCTAAGCCTGGATCAAATGGCTGCTTTATATTACACACCCTGCAGGGCAGTTGTGAAGAGTGAATGAAATAGTGTGTATAAATAACTTGGTATAAATTTAACAACTGCTATTATTTTAAAAGATTTTTGTTATTCCTTACTCTCTTGATGGCAAGAATGATGGCTTAATTATCCCTTTATACTTTATTTATTATGTCTTATTTTTATTTTCATTCTCAGTCCATTGCATAAAGCTTTAAACATAGTAGACCACTCATGTTTTTGTGTGTTCCTTGGGCAAGATGAAGGAATCTGTCCTCTCATCAGAAGATCCCTGATGACTTTCTTCCTGGTCATCCAATCACCCCAGATAGAAAAACAGCTGATTTTGAGGTGTCAGGTTGGAGTCTCAATTACTTAGCATAATTTTCTGGTCCTCTCCTTTGGAACCCAGGGGGAACATACAATACTATCTGCTAGTGATGTAGCTTGGCTCCATCCAGGACGATAGCCTGATACAGCACATGGTGTATGATGAGTGATTTACATAGGTGGTAATGGGAAGAACATGGTCACTTGTCAGCAGGGTGAATATAATGGGCATGGGTTTTTGTTGCCTGCTTGTATCTTTTCCTCCCTCTCTTGATGCTGCCAATCAAGTTTTATTAAGAAATTACTCATGCCCTGCCTTTTTGTGTGATTATTGAGGGGTGGGTTTTCCTCCAACTCCAGCTATGAGCCCTCAAATCATCAGGCTTGACCAACAAGGGCACTGCATTACTCTAACCACGGAGCTTACTTTGGAGATAGGCACGTGACCCATGTCAGGATAAGGGTGTTGGTTCTGGAACTTTGGCTGGAACTACTAAGGAAGCTCTCTCTCTCCTCCCTGCCCTTCTCTCTCTCTCTCTCTCTCTCTCTCTCTCTCTCTCTCTCTCTCCCCCCTCTTTCTCTCTCTGTCTTGGGGTTGCTAGGCTAGAAGGGTGATGCCAGAAGTTTGCAGCCTCCACCTTACCACCAAGAGGAAAAGCCTGTCCAGGGGATGGCAATTCAGAAGAAAGTTAAGGCAAGAGATGTATAGTCATGACATCTTTGAGTCCTTCTAGTCAGCTGCTATCTTGAAGACCAACTTACCCCTAGACTTTTTAGTTACTTGAGCCAATATTTTCCCTTTTTTTACTTAATGCAGTCAGAATTGGATTTCTGTCACTCTCTCAGCCTCAGGCTTGTTTGCTGCTAAATGGGGTTTAACAATACCTCTCCCATGCACATCTAGCAGAGTGCTGACACATAGTGGGAACTCCACAACAGAGAACTGTTCTTCCTCTGAGCTCTAGAGTAATGGTGGCCACCCCCCTTTCTTTCCCAGGCAGCAACTCCTCCATTGGTCAGCCAATTAGAAATTTTGCAGGAGGCTGAGAGGCCAGCAGCCTCGATGCAAATAGCATCATTTTACCCAGGCTGATGGAGCAGCTCAGTGGAATGTATATTGGTCCCTGAGCTTTTTGATTGTCACCTGGGATGTGCCCAGCAGGCAGCCTGCTATGTGGTTTTATGCATCGCAGCCAGATGATAAACCTTTGATTTTTGCTCCTCTCTGCTTCTTGGGAATAATGGGTCCACAGTGAATTACATTCCTAAGAATAGCTGTAATTGTAACAATGCCACAGAGAGGAAGCTTGCAAATCAGCCAGCCCCGTGAAATGTGCCTACTTTGTTCCAATCACGAATGTGTACCTACTTTGTCCCCCGCCACCCCACCCCACCATCCCAAACTTGTAATAAGTGGCGGGCTTTCTGTGGGAAGTGGAGAATGAAAGCCATACCTTTGGAAGGTTTCATTTTTGGTTTGCTTGCTTTATTCCCTTGTCTGCACCATTTTCCTTGGAATTTGTCTCAGGGATAGAACACTGCTGCAGCCCTTCTTCCCAAATGTTGTAGATGCCACACATCTGGCATTGTCAAGGAATTGACATCTCCCTGATGCCTGTAATTATTTGTGCGCTGTCCATGGTTCTGATAAGTGGTATTACAGAAATCTCATCTCAGAGGAGACATCTTGGCCCTCTCAAAGACTGCACTGTGTAATCAGGAAGATGGGCAGTTGGTGAATGGAGACAAGGCTACAAAGGTTGGTAGGGAGGGGATGTCCCCAGCCACATGGAGTCCTTTCCTGTCAGCATATCTTTTCAGAAGTCCACATCAACTTGGCTCTCCTGAGATCCTGGGATCCACACAGAAGCAAATAATGAGCAGTCAAGAGTCAGGATGGTAAATATGATTCTCTAGCACTCAACTGGTCTTGTAGGTGAACATTGGAAATATAATTAATTAGTATTAATTATATTTAGTAGCTAAAATTATCGTATATTGCTATATGCCAGGCACAGTGCTAAGTACTAGGTATCCATTTTCTCAGTTAACATTTACAAGAACTCACTTAGGTGCTATTATTATCCTTATTTTTTTTAAGCCAAGAAAACTGGAACTTAAGAAAGGACAGTGGCTTGACCCAAGACAAGGGCTGGGTTTTGACCCAAGAACCACTCTTTTAACCACCATGTTATACCTAGTGAATGTGCTCAAGACTGGGGTCTAGAAGACCCAAGAAGGTCAGCCTCCAGCTCAGTGTGTTACTTAGATCAAGTCACTTCCTTCACCTGGGCCTTGGATTCCCCAGCTGAATTAGTGGGTTTACCCTAAGGCCTCCAACTCACTAGGTAGTCTAGGTTTAGTGGCAAGCTCCCTGTCACTGGAAGTAAGCTTGAGTCATATCTAGGGAAGCACATGACAACAAAGGCACAGAAGGGATTCCATCATGGGGTGGTGAGATGGGTCCACATGACCTTTACAGTTTTTTTTTCTTATGAGATTCTGAGGCTAACATTTTCTACTTATTTTCAAATCAAGAAGGCCAACATTTTTGCTCACTGGGGCTTGGTCCTGCTGATTGCAAGGCAGCTCTATTTGCCTGCTTCAATTTACTACAGTGACTCAGCAGGAGGCGGAGAGGAGGCACCCATTTGCTCAGCCTTCCTCCAGAAGACCTTGCTTGGCTGAGCACTGGGACAGTGGGTGGGAGGCCCCCAAGATAATTGCTCAAAATATATTTGTTGTTGATGCTGCCTTGGTCTTCTGCAGGCACCAGACTTTCCCACCCCTAACAGGGTTCTCATTTCAATGAACAATGAATACCTATTAGGGAAGCTTATTGCTTTCTTAATTGTGGCAAGTGTCTTGATACAGGGCAGGCACCACTGAAAATGCCAAGGCAGCAGTGCAGCTGGCAGGTAAATTTCTGTGTAAAATCTACTTTCTCTTTAGGAGCAGGGAAATGATGTAAGATTCTCTGATGGTAGTTAGACATAAGGAATGCCTTCAGCCAAAAGAAGGGGCAAAATATTTCAGTAATCCTGCCAGTTCTTTGACCAACTTAATATTCCAGTGATGGCTCCTTCCACCCTCACATTCCCAGTTTTCATACAAGGCACCCATTCCCCTCCCAAGGCTCCTCTTCACATTCCCCATTGATCAACACCTCCTTCATCATTACCCCACCTCTGTCTCTCCTGCCATGTCTTCTTGAAATAATGTCCTAACTTATCTTTCTGCCTCTATCTTCTCTGTATGACAATCCATTCTGCAGGTCATTGCCATTTGAAGACTATTGAAGGGTAATTCTGAGTAGCAGCTTCCCAGCATGTGAAATTTCAAAGGTTTTTTGGGTGTTTACAGAAAACAATTAAACAATGCCTCTGACCCCTAACCCCAAGCCTAATGCTTATCAAGGGCCTGCTACATTATACCAGGAACACACTAGACACTTCATGCATTAACTTATTTTTCACAACATTCCTATGAGGTGGGTATTAATATCCTCATGTTAGAGCTGAGATGGATTAAGTAACCTGCCTAAGATCTCCCAATTTTTAAGTGCCTGATCCAGATTTAAACCAAAATTTAAGTTGGTTTAGAAATTAGAAAAAAGCTACATTTTCTCTCTTTTATTATTACTGTTAATAGACTTTATTTTTTTAAAGTAGTTTTAGGTTTATAGGAAAACTCAGTGAAAAATATAGCAAGTTTCCATATAATGCCTTATCTCCACTCCCTACTCCAACAGTTTACATCAGGGTCCACTCTTGGTGTTGTACACTCTACAGGTTTTAACAAATTTATGATGACACGTATCCACCATTACACTATCAAACAGGATAGTTTCACTACTGTAAAAATCCCCTGTGCTCCAGCTATTCATCCCTTCCTCCAACTCTCCGCAACCACTGATCTTTTTATCATCTCCAACTCCAGACTCAGTTGCCTAGAGGCCCTCAGCAGTTTCTAGCTTCATCTACTCCCTGGGAAAATATTGCAGGGCAGGATTCAGCAAAGCCAGGCCTCCCCACCACTACCATTGGTGGGAAGGGACTTCTTCCACTGACTAGGCCTGGTTCCCATTGGGCTTATGGGTGCTTAAAGACTCATCATCTGTTTGCCTGACTGCACAAATTTGGCAGGTAGCTATGGGTAGAGAGATAGGACTAAGAATATCATTAGCAGAGTCAGAGAATTCAACATAGGGAGCAGGTGGTAGGATGTGGCAGCAAAGAGCTCTTGCGTCAGGGGCTCACTTGGGCTACATTGGGGTAGCTAGTTCTGATGGTACCTGCCTGTGGCAAACACACCTGTAACATTTCCTTCAGAAGAGCAACATCCCCCTCCCCCAACTGTTTATGTAGTGTGGCACTTTTGAGACTTTAACATGCATATGGATTTCTTGGGCATCTGGTTAAAATGAAGATACTAATTCAGTAATCTGGGGCAAGGCCTGATACTCTGCATTTCTAACAAGCTCCCAGATAGTACTGAGAGTATCAAGGATATAGAAAACAAGAAATGACTGTGTCTTGGGTGCATTGCCTGTTTTGTCATTGGGCTTGCTGCCTAATTTCTTTAAAAGTTTTAGTTGTTTCTTATGCTTCAGAGAAATACTTGTACCTGGCTGAGTTTGATTCTAAGTGCCACCATTAAGTAGGGACATTTTCAACCTGCAGTGTGCTCAGATGAAGGCACCTGGGATGGATAATGAGGTCAATTATTCAATAACCAATTTAGCCTTTCAATAAATATCTGTCAGCCTTCTATAATAGACACTGTCCTTTTGGGATTTCCAGTCTAGCAGTCACAGGGGCCCAAGCTAAGCAAGCAGCTAAAGTAATTTCAGGTTGTGATGAGTGCATGAAGAATACTAACAAGAGACTAGGTTGGAGACTAATGAGGGGAGAGGGAGTATTTTAGAGTAGTGGTTGTATTAGTTTCCAACTGTTGCTGTGACAAATCAGTACAGACTTAGTGGCTGAAAACAACACAAATGTACTCTCTTCCAGTTATGAAGGTCAGAAGTTCAAAATCAGAGTCACTGAGCTAAGGTCAAGGTGTCTCGGGGCTGCTTTCCTTCTGGAGGTTCTAGAGGAGAATCGGTTTCCTTGCCTTTACCAGCTTGTGGAGATCACTCGGATTCCTTGGCTCATGACCCCTTCCTCGAGTCACGTTGACCTCTGTCTGTTGTCACATCTCCTCCCTGACTCTGACCCTCCCACCTCCCTCTTATAAGGACCCCTGCGATTAAACCAAGGCCACCAGGGTACTCTCCCCAACTCAAGACCCTTAATCACACCTGCAAAGTCTTTTCTGCCAGGTAAAGTAACATATTCACAGAGGTTCCAGAGATTAGGATGTGTACATCTTTGGGGGAGAGGCATAGGCATTATTTTGCCTATCACAGGGGTCAAGAAGGCTACTCTGAGGAAGTAATATTTTAATTAAAGACTCAGCACAAGTTAGATGTGAGAAGGAAAAAAACAGCTTTCTCCATGGATGAGACAGCAAGGGCAAGAACCCTGAGGAGAGAGCTCTATAAGCGGAGCCCAGGGACAGGGAACAGAGAAGATGAGGCTGAAGCCGACTGCAGGGGCCAGGCCTGCTGCTGGGTGTGGTGAGAACTTCGGATTTTACTCCAAGTGTGATGAGGAGCCAGAGGAAAGCTGAAGCCAGTTACTGACGTGACCTGATTTGTCTCTAAAGGGGTGACTGCCACTCTGCTCCAGCCCATACTTGCCATGTAGAAATGTGCATATGGCCCAGTGTGGACGGCTGGGACTTCTGACTTCTCAGGGAAAACTGGAAATCTGGCTATTTTAAATGTCAAACCCCCAATTTTAAATTACTAACAATATACTGAACAATTTAAAAGCACATACCCGCAAGGTTTGGCCAGGAGCTGCCAGGCCACTGTCTCTGAAGAGGTTCTGCTACTCACTTACTTTGTGAACTGGAGTGTGTGACAGAAACTTCTGCCTCAGGTTCCTGGTCTGTTCAGTGGAGAAAGTAACGGTGGCTACTGCAGAGGGTTTTGTAAGGATTCAAAGTCTATTAATGAGAGAAATCCATATAAAATACTTAGCACAGCACCTGGAAGCATTCAGTATGCACATATCTATGTATATATATTTTTTAATTTGAGGGGATTAGATGAAAGTTTGAAATAGATGACCTTTAAAATTGCTTCTGGCTCTGAGATTCTAAGGTGATAAAATATTCCTCATTAATCAGATCATATATTTAATAGGAGGAGACCTAAGTTGTCTTCCCTCGCTTGGATTTAGATTTAATTTCCTTACCCAGTATGCACCTCATAGAAAGCATGTTTGGTAAGATGGAAAAGGGTTTGGAGGCAACTGTGCTCGATGGCAAGGAACGAGGTCACCTGCTGCTGATCTTGCACAATGACAAGGGGGTAGAGTCCCAGCAATTGTTAGAGACCCGGAATCTGCTCAACTTGCCCTTTCCCTCTAGTTTTGGAACTGACATTGCCTGTGATTTCTTCCTTCTTTCTACCCAGGGCAGTAAAATCTGGAGAGGAGATGGGCATGTGTGTATAGCCTGTCACCTTCGGGCAGATGAGCATGAAGACTAAGAGCTTTCAGTTGAGAGGGCCTCCTCCCGGGCCACGCTAGATAGCGTCCTACAGCCAGGACTCTGTTCAGAAAAGCAGAGAGCAGAGTGAAGGAAAGCCTGATCCCAGGTAGGACTCCAGGGAAGAGTGGTGGCCAGCAGGCTCTGGAAGATGCGGTGGGTGTGAATTTTACCAGTAAGAGCAGCGTGTGCAAATGACACTGTCAAATACATTTCATGGCTTTTTGGAATACTGTCCAGGGACACTTCGCATACCTACACACCCACAGTACACACAGCACTTTAATTTGTTTATCAAGCTTCAGAGGTAGCTTGGAGTTGGAAAGATAAAGACCCCTTCCTGGTCACCAACACATCTCTCTCTACTCGAACATCCCCAGCAGAAGACTGAGGTCACAGTGGTAGGCTGGGAGGTCCCTAGGTCCCTGAATCTCAACTCTCACCACTGCCTGGTGCTCAAGGCCATCTGTTAAGGTTCTTTGTTTGCAAACCACCAGATTGACTCAGGCTAACTCAGGCCTGGAGAGAGTTTAATGGAAGGCTTTGGGGCTCACAGAATCAAAAGGAAACCCCAGACCTTGGGGAGGGCCCGCAGAGGCAACTCCAGGATCCAGGGCAGAAACAGACTCACACTCTTGGGATTGTATCTGGTGAGTAGGTGCTGTGGTTTTCTGTCTCTGTGTCATTCTGCTCAGGATTCCAATCCCTGACAGTTGCTGATGGTGTAGATCTGCTCTCTCCTGGCCAGTGTGTGTACAGGACCGACAGGCCCACCAGACTGCATGCTATGAGGAAGCAGGTTTTCCCCAAGATGTACTGATATGCTGCTACCAGAAAAAAGGGAAGGTAGGCAGGCAGGAACAGCAGCTGTCTACATAAAGGCCCCGGGTGACGAGGTTCCAGCCATCCCTACTGGCCATTTCCCATGACTCCCAACATGCATGTCCCCTTTCTTTCACTGTATCCCCGCATTTCTTCCAGTTTATTCCCTGCTCACTCTGGGATGCTCTTTCTGCCTATTTCTACACGTCCCTATGTCTATGTCATGTGGGCCTCTTCCTGGTCTCTGCTTGTCACGCATCAGGGTGTGGGTTGAACCACAAGAGTTAAGAAATAGGTTTTACTGGGTACAGTGGAAACTTACAAAGCTGGTGTTTCCATACTCCGTGGAGAGAAGCCAATCCTGGGCCCAGAGTGAGGGTCTGATTTCCAGCAGGGACCCAATGGCTTCAAACCCCCAATAGCTTAAATGTGTCATGCTATCTCTGTGAGCCGTCATTCACAAATTGCTCCACCCACTGATCTGGTGAGAGGGAGACACTTCAATGGTTGGGTAGGGAGAGGTCTGGCTTTCAAGTCCATGTTTTTCATACTTGTGAGTTCTGGCCTTGGAGAGAGATGGGGGAGGGAAGGCACTAGGTGATGTTGAAAGCCTTGGCTTAATCACAAGGAATAAACCTCAGAGATTGTAAGGCATAGAACCCTCATTCTACAGATCTGAGTGAGGAGCCTTATCAGTGACTGCCCTAACCATTTCCCTCGTTCAGTTCCCCATTCACCACCACCTTAGTCTCCCATGGGGATTAAGGAGCCCCAAAGGAGGGGAAACTTTTTTCCCCTACTGGATCACTGACACACAGGGAAAAACTGAGGGTTAACCATATGTCAAAACAACTGAGTTAGTTTGGGAATGTTGGATCCTGTTTGACAAAATACATGTCTAAGTCACAGCTGTATGAATGAAGACCAAGAACTATAGTTGACTGAATGACTAGACCATTTAAAATCCTAGACTTATCCTTCAGTCTAAGGCCCAGCAACTACTCTTCTAAATAGCTTTCTCTGACCCACCCAGCCAGAATTTGGCACTTCCTGTATATACCTTCTCCATGTATACTTGCTGAAGCAATTGTAGTTGTCCACTGTTTGTTAGTCCATCTCCTTGAGAACAAAGAGACTGTCTTTTCTACATCCTTAGCACCTAGTACATATTCCGTAAATGTCTCAGAAAAAAGGAACACCCATTTGTTGCATGCACCCCATATTATGGCAGTTATGACAGAAGAGATGGAAGAACGGTATGTGTGTGTGTGTGGGGGGGGGGTTGGGAGTTCTGAAAGCCAGAAGGGAACAGGAAGCTAGAAAAAGGGGGAAAAAGAAAAAGAGGAGGAGAATAAAAGAGAGGGTTAGAAGGTAACACACCAGGAGGAAAACACAAACAACAAGGCAAGAGTCCCGTGGTTTTGCGAATCCCCGGAAAACATTGATCAGACCCCATGGTTCTCCAGGGCTTATTGCTGAGAGTGGATTCTTGTCATCACTTCTCTATGAAGTGCGAATTAGAAGATCAGCCACTGTTCAGAGCTCTTTAGCCGCTCTTTATCTTCCTTAGCTCTGTTATGATGGGGACAGCTTCTGGGGAACTAAGTTTTCTGTACTGTAGCCCAAAAGCTAAGATACTAGGAGACCTGGAAGAAGCCAGATCTGGCTCCTGAAGTTGGCTCGCGGGGTCTTCTGTATCTCTCTGGCTGAGAAGCAGGGTTTCTGTATCTATTCTGATCATCCGTAGAACTGGCTTTTATTGCATCTACTCAACCACATCCGTCACAGAAAGGAAGAGGTGCAGAAATGGAAGACAGAGGGTGACAAAGGGAGTTCTGGGGCCCCATCTCCCATCTATTAGACTCCTACTGTGTGCCAGGATACCCCCTCAGCAAGTCACATGCATCATCTCATGTAGTCCTCACCTTTGAGGTAGGCGTTTTTATTATCCCCATTTACAGACGAGGAAACCAAAGTTGAGAATAAATAACCTGTCCAAGGTAAGATACCTGGCCCCTCTCGGAACTCCTATTCCCTTCACCATGACGTTGCTGAACTACCACCCACCAGGAGGCACAAGATCACTGGTGGGTATGGATGGCATGCTGCTGATGGTGAGGATGATGATGACACATAGAAGCTAAATTGTTATTATTATTAAGCCTTAATCTGTGCCCAACACTGTACTAAGTGATTCACATACATTGTCCTACTGAAATCTTCCAACAACCCAGTGAAGTAGGTTTTACGATTTATTTGTAGAGAAGAAACTCGAGGCCCAAAGAGACTGAAGGACTCATGCCAGGTTGCTCAGGGAGTTGTGCAATGGCTGAGCTCAGAATTAAAGTCTATCTGGCTGTGACCAGAGGATGACTTCACTGACTGGAGTTCCCTGTGTGTCACAGGGCCTTCCTGGAAGGAGTCTCCAGGGATCTTTTGATTCACCCCTCTGACCTTGGGTAGATAGGCCATTATTAATTGCTTTTGATAGTTACAAAGGGGTCAGGAATTTTTTAAGGGGCTCATTCAAGGTCACACAGCTTGGATATTCAGAAACGTGTTTGACGTCATCTCAAGTCCCCCTAAGATTGTTGGGTGATTACAAATTGTCTGATCCATCTTCCTGTGCTCTCTTGGCCTTTCTCCATTTCATTCCGCCACCTGGTGTTCAATGTCTATTTGATATTCCTGGGGTACTGGGCCCCTTATTATTCCTGCTTGTGCTGCCTTTTTGATTTCCTTTCTTTCACTAGAATTTCTCTCTCTGCCCCTCCTGATCCCGTTAGGTGGCTGAAGTCAATTTGATCAAGCTCATTTGCACTAAAGCATTAATGGCTTATTTATTATGGCAATCTTTCTGGGGAAGTGCTGCATTTTCAAATACCCCATCTAAATCCTGGACCAGGGCTGTACACTATAGTGTAGTAGCAGGAAGCCTTTGGTGAGGTTTTCTTTCTGGTTAGGCAAATCACTTGACCTGCACATGAAGGCATCTCCTCAGCACTTACCAGTTCAGAGATGTCTTTGCTGGCGGAGCTTCGGCTGCCTTAATCTGCAAAATGGGGATGGGAATTTTTTTGCCTGGAAGGAGGGGGTTGGGACTGCTGCTTTCTTGCAGCACAAAGATCAGTCTAATTCCAGAAATCTAGTCTGGGGAGGCAGAGGCTGTCAGGCAGCCAGCAAAATTAATGAGAAAATTGGAGTAAACACAATGCGTGTCTTGTCTGCTCAGGTTGGGAGAAGGTGACTCGGTGCCAGTCTGCCGAGTCGGGCTCTCTGGGGTGTGTGCACACGGTCTGTGTGCCTCTTTGGAGGTGCTGTGTGCTCGGCGCTAATGAATTCAAAGGCACGCACGATGGCTCAGAAAAGAATGCCTATACCTGCATAGCTTCTGGAGAACCTTTCATTTACTTGAATCACATCTTAGATCTGCCCTCTGTGATCAGATTAATGAGGAGTAGCACACACACAAAGCCCCTCGGTGTGGGATAAAAAAGACATCATGCTCAATAGGAATGGCAAGAGGGAAAAATCAATAAATGATTGAAGAGCTTCTGAGTCTTTGCCTGAGCATAAGCTTCACAAAGCAGGGTTTCTTTTTTTTCTCTGCACTGTGAGATGCAAACGTCAGGAATGAAAGTTGCCATTTGTTCGAGTCCCTTGCAATGGGGAGATTCTTCCGTCACGGATGTACATGGGAGGAGCTGCCATTTCCCGCGAACCCATTTGCTTTCATCAGCCAAATATTTTTATTCCTGGCTCATTCCTTTGAGGGGAAATTTGCTTAGTGGAAAGCAAGTATGAGGTGAATAATGGGGACCTACTCCATGGGTCTGTGCTCAGAAAATGGGAGCAGAGAGTGGGGAGGGGGGCACGTGCATTCAGGATAAGTGTGGCACAGGTTGTCTTAATGACTCTCAGGTTTTTGGTGACCTGGAAGTTGAATGGAAAGGGCGTGACTTACCCTTCTAATCTTTATTACAGAGGAACTATAGCATAGGGCAAGGTTGTAAATGCAATGTCCACAGAGGGAGAACAAGTAATATAGATACGGAGTTTGGTCTGTGTACAGAAAAGCCAATGTCCACAGGAGAAGCCCAAAGACAAACAGTACTTACCCTCAGCATCTGGGCTTACTAGCAAGTGGTGGGGACTGTGGGACTGCAAAGCTCTTGACTGTCAGGGATCCACCTCTGGAGAGTAGATGAAAGCATAGTCTGTTGAATCAGGAAACCTGGATTAGTTCTCCCTCTTATTGAGTTTCTTACCATGGGTAAGTTATTTACTCTCATTAAGTGAAAGTAAGAGGTTAAAATGCAGTATGAGAAAGACGGTCCCTTACTAGTCACTTTAGGCTAAGATGCACTGTTGTAACAAACATCCCCTATTATGGGTGAATTGTGTCCTCTGAAAAGTCATGTGTTGAAGTCCTAACTCCCAGTACATAAGAATGTAACCTTCTTTGGAAGTAGAATCATTACACGTATGATTAAATAAGATGAGGTCATTAGGGTGGGCCCTAATCAAATATGACTGGTGTCCTTATTAAAAGGGAGGAATTTGGATACAGACATGCACACTGGCAGGATGACAGGTAAAGATAAAGGCACAGATCAAGGTGATGCTTGTCCAGGCCAAGGAATGCCAAACATGAGAAGCAAACCACTAGAATCTAGCAGAGAGGCATGGGACAGGTTCTCCCTCACAGCCCTTAGGAGAGACCAAGCCATGCTAACATCTTGGTCTTAGACCTTTAACTTCCAGAACTGTGAGACGATAATTTCTGGTGTTAGGCCACCCAGTTTGTGTGCTTTATTACAGTAGCCCTAGCAAATATAATACATCCACTGAATTCTAATGGCTTAAAACAACACTTTATTTCTTGCACATGCTACATGCCCATATTTGGTTGGCAGGGGACTCTACCATCATAGTTGTTCAGGTACCCATGCTGACAGAGTAGCTACCATCTCAACCTGAAGCTTCAGGGTTCACCTCAGCAAAGGAAGAGGGCATGGAGAATGGCCATTGGCTCTTAAACACATTGCTCACATTTCATTGACCAAATCAAGTCACATGACCATGCTTAATATTGAGGAGGAAAGGAAGTATAATTGCTCCATTACCTGGAAGGAGAAGAAAACTAGTTGCTGGGCGCAACTAACGTCTATCACAATTATTTAAGAATATCGGCACAGAAAAAAAATATAGGAAAAAAGCTTTTGCTTTTTTAAGTAAAATAAAGGTTAATTCACTTATTGAAGGTTAGTAAGTAGATAGACCAGAAGAAACTCAGCTTTAAATTCTCTCTATTAAAGGAATGGGATAAGGTCACCATTATGTCTAGTGAAACCCCCTTATCCAAAAGGTTTTGTACATAAGATGGACATGGATACTCACAACACCAGACTGAGTTTATTGTTGCCTAGAAACCTGCTGATAAAGTGGACAACTTTGAATAGTGACATTCCCATTTACCACGTTTATATCCGTAAGACAACCTCCCCTAAGGGAGCCTGATTCAGGAGGTGATGGGGAGGGGATGTTTACTCAAGTGAATGTCGTCTGTGGACATGGAGGAAAAGGAGGAAGATGATGGATGAGAGACGGTGTCTTAGGGCAGGCTCCTGGAAGGAGACTCTGAGATGACTCTGCATTTGCATGTGACTTATTAAGGCAGTGCTTCAAGAAGAAACTGATGGGGGAGTCAGGTAGCAGGACGTGTGGGGAAGAGGCACAGCCAAGGTGTGATTTCAGGCTCAAGCCCAGGCTCATCCCAGGGGGAGCTCTGGAGCTTAAGTGACAACTTAGTTGGCTTTGACTTGAAGCAAGGAAGCTGGACTTTCATACTCCTGCCCTGAGTGGTCATTGGCTCTCAGGCACTTTCGACTCTCTGAAAGTGAGGGCAGAGCAGACTGGGTAGCCCAAGGGCAGGCCTCTGAAGAAAGTCACAAGGGTAAGTGAAATGAAGCAGGGCACACAGAAGCTGTCCAAGGGATCACAGAAATGGAGAAGGGATCTGAGGGCTGGTTGCAGCCCCGACAGCACCACTGCAGATGGAGGCTCCTCGGAGACGGAGGTTTTGGCCCTTCAGATAACTGTGTGCAGAGCCTAAGTAAGAGCCTGTGGGAAAAAGTTTTAATCAAGACAGACAACATGCCTCTTAGCTTGCTGGCAGTGGCGGTAGGGACTCTGGTGGCTTGTGGCCACAGATGCCTCTATTAGCTGTCATTGGAAAGGACTGACAGATGGTTTCAAATCTACATGGATGGCTAGAAAATAAAAACGTGCAGCGTATTGACCACACAGGAATTCTTGACACACAGTGAGGAATGAAAAATGACAATGCTGTTGAGGGAGGATGCTGCCCTTATAAAGATGTGACAAGGGGAAATTCCCCCTGCCTCTCTCTCCCTCTCCTCCTCTTCCTCCCTCCCCATTTCTTCTGCTAAGTGCTAGAAGGCAAGAAAGAAAGGCCAAGTTTCCCCAAGGCCTGCATGAGAGGAAGCACAGAGATGAGACTTAGAGAGTCAAGCCTGGGTTCAACTCCTGACTCTCTGTCTTTTACTAGCTGAGTAAATTAACCCTCCTAAGTCTCAAGTTCCTTACATATAAAGTAGGGAATGGTAATTGCTGCACCCATGAGGACTATATAGAAGTTAGGGGGAACTGTAGCCTTTTCAAGTTTTAATTTCTGCATCTGTACAATAAAGGTTAAAAAAATTAATGATGATGCTGATGACCCTCTCAGAATTGATGTGGGGGTTTAAGAGCAAAATCTATCAGTATTCTGTAAATAGGCTACTGTACTTGGCCCATCCTGGCCACCCTCCATCCCCCGGGGTCTCCTTAAAGATAAGAAGAATGGGTCTTCCCACTCTAGCCACTACTGGTCAGGTTATTTTCCATACCAGCTTGGAACCCCAAGGAAGTGCTGCGTCTTGTGTTTTCTAATGAGAATCCTTCTCTTTTCCCTCCAGCCATCGTGAGCATGTGACTGCAGCTGCTCTGGGTGAAGAGACACAGCCCTCCAGGGGGAGAGAAACCCCATCAGGCCCGGCCTGCCGGGACCAGATAGATAACTATGAAAGAGGAAATGTCAAGGACCTTCTCTTTCTCCTGATAAATGCCTTGGACCAACCTGGACCTGTTTAACTTCTGGGCCAGAAGCACAAATTGAATCCTGTACCATATGCATTTGTCTCCCCTCACCCCTTTTCTGTGTAATCTAGAGCAGGGATTAATGGACTCACTCAAAGAAGGAAAGACACAGGGGTCCTGAGTCCTTCATGTTTAGGGGATTTGAAAGGATGGATCTCTAACAAGTCTAATTTAATCTTGGCTCAAGTTAAATCGCGGCGAATTCCAGCCCAAGAAGAATAAACTAGGATGCCCCAGAATGTTAGAGATAATTTAATTCAACTCCCTCACTCAGTAGCAAAGGAACCTGAGGCTCAGGGGATGCCTGACATGCCTACAGCCAAACTGAGAGGAGAGCCAGGCCTTCTGTGTCACAGACCAGTGCTCGGGGCGCTGTCATTCATTTCTGCTCCGTTGCCATGTTTTTTGTCATATCTACATACCATCTGCACCTTCACTGACATGGCTTCTTTAGTACTTGAATTGATTCCATTTTATTCCTAAATCAATTTGTTTTGAAAGGAAACTGGTGTAAAAGAAAAGCAAGGATTGTTTGCCACAAATAGAAGGCACTTACACAAATGAATACTATGAAACAAAGCAATGCTGTTAACTTCTAGCAAGGTACTGTGGTATGTGAGGAGGTCACTCTGTGGAAAGGGAGGTTCATAGTGTTAAAGAGAGCTTACAATGGAATGGCATTCTTATCCCGGGAGATGATGTTTTTTTTAATGCATTTGTGGAGCAACTAAACTTGTCTCTCGTATCATGAGTGGTCAAGTTGGTCAAGAAAGGAAAATGGATGTCGATTTTCTGAGGAAGTCTAATACTTAACACTATCTGAATTAAAATCCCATCTGTGCCACTTACCAGCTACAAGACTTTGAGCAAGTGCCTTAACCTCTTCCTGCCTCAGTTTCCTCCCTTGTAAAATGGGGATAGTGGTGTGTGTACCATAGAATTGTTGCAAGTATTAAATTAGACAGACCCTGCAAAGCCCTTAGGATAGTACTTAGCATTGAGCAAGTACACAACAGCATCAGGTATTATTATAATTACCATTATTAAAACTTAAATGATCTTATACTCCACAGCAGGATTGCAAACCTTCTTTGTAAAGGGCCAGGTAGCACGCATTTTAACCTTTGTGATTTATATGGTCTCTGTCACAACTATTCAACTCTGCCACAGTAGTGAGAAAGTGGCCACGAGCAGTACATAAACAAATAGGCACAAACAAAGCCAGTAAAATCTTATTTACAAAAATAGGTGGCAGCCTGGACTTGACCTACAGGCTGTAGTCTGTGCTAAAGGCTTATAGGTATGAAAGATAAAAACTTCAATCTACAAAACCAAGTGCTTTGTAGATTATTTTGAATAAAATACGTGCTCACGTGAGACAGCATATCTCACACTTGAACTCACGTCACGAACTTTTGAAGTCGGCCTCACACACCTGAAGTGTTGATTCCATCCTTAATATCTGCCTTCATCTTAACTGTCTCCCAAATGGCCACAGGGCTCAGTAGGTTCTGAACTTGAGGAGAATCAAAGTTAAAAGCATGGGTTAGGGAGACAATGACTTCGGTTTGCCACCCATCCTGCAAGGAGTTTCATTTTCTTTTTACACGTGAGAAAATTCCAGCTCAGCACCGTGGAGTAATTGCCCAATGTCACACAGCCAGCAAATTGACATCGATTCCACAAACACGAAACTTGGTTCTAGTCCAGAAACCCCAGGGCCAAGCTGCATGTTATTGTGACGATTCCTTTCCCTGTTTCTAATCTCCATGCTAAAGAAGGGAAGAGCTTGAGAGGGAGCGATTTAGAATTGGAGATGCTGCTGATGGCTTAAGGCATAATTGTGACCCAAGGAGGAGGGAAAATGCAGTCAGTCCTCAGAAACAGAGTAGAAAGTGCAGGGGTGGGGGAAGGGCAGACCCGCTCTGTGTTTCACTGGTGACCCCTGGTTGTGGACCCAGGCGGACCCTCTCACCTCTCTGTACCTCACTTTCCCCACGTGTACTAAAAGGTAGTAGCATTTAGTGATTTCAGACAGAGGGCACACTGCTTTCCAATAGCTTTGTCTCATTTTCTCCTCACAAAAACCGTGAGATTTTTATACCCATTGTGCAGATGAGCAAGGCAAGGCTCAGAAGGAACATTTAAATTAGCCCAGGGTCACAGGGCTAGTGAGCTGTGAGGCTGGGATTTGAGTGATTGTCTGGTTACAAGTCTAGGTTTTTCTAGTGTGTAGTATTCCTCAGAGGATTCCACGTCCCCTCTGAGGTGAGTCCACAGATGAGAATGTACACGGACGTTCTGTATTCTGGAGTCGGAGCTAACTCATCCTGCACTCTTCTCAGGGACTTGGCACTGTGCGAGGCCATTTCTTCCAGACGACCCTTCAGCTGGGGGCTAATGGTACCCTCGTTCTGCAGATTTGATAACTGAAGCTTATAGACCTTGAGTAACTTGTCCAAGGTCACTTGGCTACCAAGTAGCAAGGCTGAGGTTTGAATCCGGGACAGACTAACTCCAAAGCCCGTGCTGGTAGTTGGATGACTATAGAGTTTGCCTTCCAACCCAGGACACTGTGAGAGCGAAGGCATTATTAGTGATTGTGCCAGGACAGCAGGCAGAAATGGGGCCGCCCCAGCTCTTGACCACTGGGCCCTCCCCGCCCATCAGGGCCAGGATGAATCACGCCATGGAGAGGAGATCTATGACGGCTGGCAGCACCACCATTTTTATTATAATGAACACCTACTGACCTTAGGGAGCATTTTAGGAAAGAGGCAAAGTCCTATGGAAATGAGGCATTTGGGATTTGGTGTTTGAGATTTTCAGGAAGGGGTTAGCTTAATGGCATCTGGGGTTGCTACAAGAAGTAGTCAAAGAGGAGACAGTACCATCCCCCACCAGTCCCCCCTCCCCACTTCCTTCACCCTCTGACTGCAGACATTGGCTGAAAAGGAGAGATGGATTAAAAGAATAATCCAAGGAAATGAAGATAAATGACTTTAGAGTTGCTACGAGAGGACCAAGAAATATCTTAGATCCAGAAAAGAGACTAGGCCATTATTGGGCTATTCTTGAAGCCACACACACCTCTAACTCCAGGGTAGTGTCATCTGGGGCAGGGCGGGGGCTGCCTCCACTGGACAAGTGGAGGCATGCTGACCGGGATTTTCTGTGTCAGAGTTCCCAGAATTCCACCATAAGGGCCTTATCCTCCTGGGCAAAGGTTTCGTTCCTCTAGGACACCATTTTTTAACAATAGACCACCATAGAACCATTTGAGTCCATTCTGAGTCATAAACATGCTGGAACTTGTTGCATCTCAGATTTCCTTTAGAATCTGGCAGTTGGCTGGGATGTAGGAAAGGGTAAGCTGTCACAGAGAAATGGGCCGAGGGGAAGCTTCATAATGTGGGTTTTTGCCCAAGGATGTTAGGTTAGTGTGGGGTCCTGCGCAGCCAGAAGGCAGTAAAAAAAATCTTTGGAGCCTAATGGTACCTCAGCAGAGCAAGAAGTCCACCACTGCATCAGCCTTGACCCCACCAAACTCCAGGGCAACACCCCTGCAGAGACTTGGTGAGGTCACGAGAGTCAAAGAGGCCGGGGATCCAGGACCCTGGGGTGCTTAGGTGACTCTGCTAATGTGTGACTGGGCCGAGTTAATCACCCCTGACTTCTCATCTACCAAGCATGAAGCTTGGCTGAAAAGGGAGTGGTCTTTGAGGTCTTTTTCAGGTCTATGACCAGTGCGGTTCTAGACTGGGTCACGCTAAGCAGATCTTGCTATGTCAGGGTGGCTTATATCTGGGAGGTTCTTGACTGGAGAGCAAGCGTGCCCCAAGCCACTGATCTCTCCTCTGCATGTGACCCCTTCTCTCCTTAATTCTCTTGACGACCAAGGGAACTTTTCATTTCTCCTTGTCCCATTTCTCCTTTTTGATCTATAGAGAGGGGCAAGTAGGAAGGGCCAGCAAGAGGGGAGGGTGGCAGGGCAAAGGCTTCCAGCAGGTCCTGCTTCCCAGGGTCCCACCTTGAGGCAGGGTGGGGGTGGGTCAGGAGTTGACTAAAAGACAAGGGAGAAAAGTCAAGAAAAAATCTTATCTGAAGATGGCCTGAGGACCGAGCACAAGTCTAAAGCAACAGCTGGGAAACCAGCAGCTAAGACATTTTGTTTTGACAGTGCTTTGTTTTTAATATCTTTAATGAGAAGTCAGGGGTGGATGAGTATTGATATTAGTGTTATCCTCACAGCAACTCTTCTAGGAAAATATTATCTTCATTTTACAGAGGAAGAGACAACAGCTTCAAGAAGATAAATCACTTGCTCAAGTTTATGCAGGTCAGAAGTAGCAAAGCTGGGATGCCCACTGGGTCTGGCTGACCCAAAGGCCCCAGGCTGGTCCACTATGTCCTGCTACCATTTTACAAAGGAACCAGCTGTCACTGTCATTCAACAGGCTCTGGTGCAGGAGGAGGCTGGCTAGGTTCAAATCTCATTTATTAGCCTGTCACTTGGGGCCAGTTGCTTAACCTCTCTGAGCCTTAATTTCCTTATCTATGTAATAGAGGGTTAGAATAACCCTTCTTTTATAGATTTGTTGTGAGGATTAAACAAAATTCAGCATGGAATGTGTTTACAGGCCATAGCAAGGGCTGCATAGTTTCAGTCATTATTATAATTAACATTATTCTTAAATTGCATGCAAAGCATATGTGAATAAACTGGTGGCTCCCCTGAATTCCACAGCTGGGTGGGATCTTCTGGTAAATCTCTGCTGGTTTCCAGTGCCCTTTGTGCCAGCTGAGAAGTCATGCCCATCGTCACCAGAAAAACCACCCTGCCATTTGAGCGGTTCTCAGGAGCTTTCACAAGATTTTATCTTTCGATCAGGAAACTAATCTATGAGGCAGGGAACACAGATGTGCTGATCACTTCCTTCAGGTAAGATGAGTCACATGGCTGGGGGTAAAGCAAAGTCTTGTGTTTTCATTCCCAACCCCACAGTGTTTACTACTGTGTCAGAGAGAGTGAAAACGGGCTCTCCTGGAGCCTGTAGGTGCATGCATACATGTCTGTACACACATGAGGATAGATAGATGGCTATATTAATGAGAAAAAAGAGTGGGACCAGAGACAGCCCAGATTCAGGAAGGAAAGTATTCAAGCTCTGTCCCTCACCTATCCCCTCTGGTATTCTCAGAAATTTGGTGTCTGGACTTGAACTCAGAGTGACTGCCCCATTCGCTCTAATTTCCACTCTGGTCTGTGTCTACCTGGACCAGGCCAACTCCACTCTTCCCCTCAGCCTTTCCCCAGGAGCTGATGTCCATTAAATCCTATTGGGGACTTGCTATTTCCTTCCAAAGCTCATTGGCTATGGACTGCAGCTAACCTCCAGGAGCAGCTTGGCTTGGTGTTTGGCACAAGGCTTTAGGAAGCAATAATAATGTTTCCACGTCCCAGCTGAGCCTGTGTGGCCACCTGCCTGTTGATTCCCACCCAGGACTCTATATGAAAAGGGCTTGCCGTGGGAGGAATTGCCGCTGAGCTCCTTCCTGTCCATTCTGTGACACGACAGCGACCTCTGGTGTCCATCAATAGAACTACAGACACTTTTGTCTGGTTCTCTTCATTCTTTCCATTTATATTTATTGAGACCTACTGTGTGCCAGCCAGGATACTAGACACTGTGAACATATCAGTAAACATAACAAAGTCCTTTCACTCATAAGTGTAAATACTTTAGTGTATAGGGGGCAGAAAATACACATACATGTGTGTTCATATATGTTGAAGTTCAGAAGAAATATAAAAAAATTAAGCAGGAGAGAGAAGTAAGAATGGGGAGAGGGGTAACACTTTTTAATAAGGTGGTCAGAAAAGCCTCACTGATAAGGTGACGTCTAAGAGGGACTGGAGAAAAACGGGGAGGGATATGTGAGGTGGCACGGAGGTAAGGCCTCGAGGCGGGAAGGCTCTCGGCCTGTTTAGGAACAAGAAGGCCAGTTTGGCTGGAACAGAATGAGTGGGGGACGAGCAGCCGGAGATGCTGTCTGAGATGCTGGGGGCCAGGTCGTGCAAGGCACGAGTCTTGACAGACATGTGTTCCCCAGACTAGCAGTATCAAGCCACCTAGGAATTTGTTAGAAATACAAACTGTTGGGCCCTGCCCCAGACCTACTGAGTCAGAAACCCTGAGAATGGGTTCTGGCAGCCTGTGTTTTAACAAGTCGGATGATGCAGCTGCGGTCTCAAAGCCACCAATAGGGGGCCTCAAAGGCCACTGTGGGGACTTTGACTTTCATTCTAAGATGAGAAGGCATTGGAGGTTTGAGGGCAGAAGAGTGACACTCTGACAACACACACACACACACACACACACACACACACACACACACACACACACACACGCCCTCGTCCTATCCCCAGAGATCCTAATTTAACTAGTCTGCGATAGGGCTGGGCACTGGAACTTCTAAAAGCCTCCAGGAGCTCCGCACGGAGGCTGCAATGCGGGTGAGGGATGCTGGTGACAATGGGCCCGAGTGGCAGCAGTGGAGGTGGTGAGAAGTGGTCAGAGTCTGGGTACATTTTGAAGACAGGACTATAAAGATTTTCTGATGGATTCGATTCAGGGTGTAGGAGAAAGTGCAAAGTCAAAGTGACTCTCAGGTTTTTACCCTGAGCAAGTGGAAGGCTGCGGTCTCCATCTGCTATCATGGGGAAGATGGTGGGAGGAACAGGTGTGGTGGGGGGGATCAGGAGTTCGATTTTGAACACGCTGAGTTTCAGATGTCTATTTGAGATCGAAATGGAGAAGCTGACGAGGCTTGAGGGAGATATCTACGCTGGACATCTAATCTGGGAGCCATCAGTGATAGACACTGTTTAAAGCTGAAAGTGAGTGAGATCACTTAGGGAGGGAGGGAGTGCAGATAAAAACGAGACACTGGAGGGAACCCAGTGTAGGAAGGAAGGAAGGAAGGAGAGAACCAAGAGCCAGTGATGCTCCAGGAATCCAAGTGAAAAAATACTTCAGGAAGGGGAAAGGGTCGACTGTCACAAGCTGTTGACTGGCCAAGTGAGATGAGGGCTGAGAACTGATCGCTGGATTCAGCAGCTCCGAGGTCAGAGGGGCCACAATGACTGTGAACAATGTCAGTGGAGGTACGCAGGGAGGGGCAAAGGCCTGTCTGTAGGAAGGGAGAAGAGAAACTGGAGACACAGAGGGCGAACACTTCTTTTGCAAAATTTTTCTGTAAAAGGAAAGTGTTGAGGAGAATAGGGTCAAGAAAGGTTATGTTGGTTTTTTTTTTTTAATATGTGAGAGATAACATGTTTCTATCTTTGTTTGGGAAAGATATTCTAGCACAGGGGAAAATGAGTAGATATTTTGATAACAACGAACATTGATTAAGCACATTTTTATGATCCTGGCACTGTGCTTAATATGACATATGAATCATTTTCCTCATAACATCTCCTCCTTGCTACAATCCTATTAAAAGGTTCTATTATTATTGCCAATTTATAGACAAAGGAACGTGAACTCTCAGAAATGAAGTAATGTTCCCAAAGACACACAGCCAATAAGATGGGAGAGCAGAGGTTCCACCCTGGAATCGCCTCCAGAGCTACAGGCTTTGACCCCAGTTCTGCAAAGTCTGGCCATCAAGCTTCCTGCATGTGGACACCCCTTTAAAATGCTTGAATTTCTGGTGCTCAGCTAGAAGGGATGGAATGACTCCCTACTCTTCCGCGCAGAGCGCTCCTCTCTGCACCAGGATGAATGATTGCTCCAGCTCCTAACAGACCACATCCTTGGTAGAAGCAAAAGGCACTAACATCTGCACTGGCCTGAGTGGTGTACTCGCCTGCCCCAAGTTTCATGTCCACCTGGAACCTCAGAATGTGACCTTATTTGCAAATGGGTCTTTGCAGGTGTTAAGAGCAAAGTGACAGATGAGCCATACTGGATTAGGGTGGGCCCTCCTCCAGTGACTGTTGTCCTTATAAGGAGAGAAAACAGAGTCACAGACACACCCTCAGAGAGAATGCCATGTGACCACGAAGTCAGAGATTGGAGCGATGCAGCTACAAGCCCAGGGACACCGAGGATTTGCTGGCAACACCAGAAGCCTGGACTAGGCAAGGAAGAACCCTTCTGCAGAGCCGTCAGAGAGAGTGTGGCCCTGCCGACACCTTGACTTCGGACTTAGAGCTTTCAGAGCTGTGAGAGAATGAAACCCTGTTGTCTTAAACCGCCACATTTGTGGTCCTTTGTTATGGCAGCCTAAGGAAACTAATACAGTGCCCACTGGCCAGTGAAGGGTTCCGTGGTACCCCATGTGCCACATATGTCAACTGGTGCTGTACTACATTGTGACCACCATTAAGTGCACATTAAGGAGAGGCACAGAATACTACATCTGGGAGGGCCCTTAGAGATATTGTAGTTCCACCGGCTTAAAGACGTGGAAGGTAAAGTCCAAGAAGGGCAAGAGGCTTGTCCATGGACATGATTATTTAATTGCAGGCGCCATATCTATTTGGTTCACAATGCATCATATGTAACCTGGAACCCTGCCTCATACCTAGCAGATGCTCAATAAACATTTATTGAATGAATGAATGAATTAGTAAATGGAACCCGAATGCCTGATCTCCAGCCCAGGGTTCCTTCCTTCAAATCATACTCTTATGGCCTGCTAAGATTAAAACCAACTCTACCTTGTTTAAATTGGCAATTCCTCTTCTACTAATGCTCAGACTAACACCTACCAGCTATGGGTTGATTTCTGTTGTTGAAAATGTCAACGCTACTTAGAGATTAGAGAAAATTTCTGATATTGAAACACAGTTCTTTCCAGGTTTTCCTTTACCACCTGAAAAGGACTTTCCTGTTTCATTTGACGTTCCTCTTAAATAAATGGCTGAACATCCTAAAAATAGTACCACCTAAAATTTACTAGTATTATACCAACCCTTTGACTCTAGTTATATTTAGCCTCAGGCCTTGGAGATAAACTCTTGACTGGTTATTCACAAGGATAAAGGCAATATAACTAATAGCCACCATTTATCAGGTAACGATGGTGCATCAGATATTTGTTAAGTGCTTTCCTATGTTATCATCTATCTTTACAATAAAGATTAATGATATCTTTCAAGGTATTGATTGTATGTATGCTGTCCAATAAGGCAGCCACTAGCTTTGGAAGGAGCTCTTTTTTGGAGGTCTGATATTAGCAATAACAGGCTTGGTGAACATATAGAAAAATGCTTTTCTGGGTTTTAAAACTTCTAAGAACTTATCTTACAGATCAAGTCCCTTTAGTGTGCAAAGGCATATGTGCAGAGATGTATGTTACAGAAACGTACATAGGAGCAAAAGACTGGAAACATCTAAAATGTCCATCAACAGGGATCGTTAAAGGGGACATCCCATGAATAAAGTGCCAGACAGCCTCAAAAAACAAAAAAAAAAATAAGGCAGATCTATAGGCATTCCTATGGGAAAATGTCCAAGCTACAGGATCTGAATAGGACAGTCTCCTCTGCATAAAAATAAGTACAATGGTATTAAATACATATAGAAATGAAGGGGGGAAGAAGGGTGGTATAATCTTCTATAAAATAAAGACAATCACGTAGAATATCTGTAGGGAGAAGGGAACAGAGGGAGGGAAAACATTTCTGGAAGAATGTATAAAATGCTAATATATGTGGAGTATAACTAAGAAGCAAGGAGTGGGAAGCAAAGAAAAGATTTTTTTTTCCACCTAAAAACCTTTTCATACTTTTAAACAATGTGCATGTGTTAAGCTTATCATTTAAAACCCAGTTATTTAAAAATAATAAGAAAAGTTGATGTGATGTGACTGGTTATTAACACCCTGGGATCTGCAAAGAGACCACGAAGAAACCATGCAAAGTTATTTCTGCTCTGATGCTTAGAAATGAAAAAAAAAAAAAACAAACATTGGCTTTTAGCAGAATTTATATTGATCCATGCAAGTTCAGGTTCATAACATGCTAGAATAGATAGACCAGGAATAGGAGAACTGAACACATTTTAAAACAGAGTTTGGCCAAACTGTTAGAGGAAATATTCCAGAGCACAAATGTTAGACAGATGGATGCTACCAGATGCTTCCCAGAATGTTACTAAGTCTCAAAGGATACAGAAAAATATAATATGTAGCTTGAATTCTTAATTCATAAGAGGCCTCTTTTTTCCCCACTGAAGGAAACATTTTCAAATTCTTGCTCCTGCTTTAGTGGACTAATATGTGATCCACCAGCTATAAAATTATAGAGTGATCTTAATATTTACAGATTTCTTTCTCTGTGCCAGGTGTTTTAGCCCGATGAGTAGGGTTTTCACAAATAGGTAAACCGGTGTTCAAAGAAGTTAAGTAACCTGTCCAAGGGCACTTGGTGACTAGGTGGTGGAGCCCCTATGCCCCCCTTTGAGCCTCTTGTCTGTGCATCTTAGCATTCCAGACAGGGTGGGGCCCTTAGGTATCATCTTATTTTGGAGGAAAGAAAACAGGCCCATTGGGGGAAAGAGGCTTGCTCATGACCAGGTACAGGTAGTGGGTGAGGCAGGTCTGGACTCAGGCATCTGTTTCCAGTGCCTGTTCATCTACCCTAACATACTTCTCTTTAGGCCTTGGGTGTATAGCAGGTGTTTCAGACCATGTTGAACTGAATTTACCTGTACTTGTATGTGGACGGTTTTGTAACATGCCTCTGATAATGAGGTTCCTTTCTGAAACCTGCACTTTCCCAACCTGAATAACTACTTTGTGATGTCTGCACTGTCCCTGTGCCCCTGAGCACCACCTGTCAAAACGCCATAATTTGTGGGTGGAGGCTTACTGTGGTATCACTTATTTTAACCATGTAGACCAAAAATATCTGAGAAAGCACCAGGTTTAGAGGTCACCTTATTTTCTTCTAACACGCTTTGAAGTGTAATGCTGTTCCCCTTGTTAACAACATTTGTCGGTAGAACCAAGGCTCAAATTCCTAGCCTGGGTCTAGGGGCGGAGGGCCCTGCAATGTGGCCCAGTGACTCTGTGGAGCCATGCTGCTCTTCTTTTGTCTGCTCTAATGCACCTTGGCTCTCGCCACCACTGCACATGCTTTCCCACACGCCTGGGACATTCTCGCCCTGAGCAACTCCTTCGGCAGGAAACCATCAAGGCCGTTTCCTTGGGGAGGCCTCTCCCGAGCCCCAGGGCAGGCCTTAGCGATTCTTGCCACGCTTGCACTTACGTGATCGCTGTAGTCCTCCCCGCACACGGTGGGCTCCGAGAGGGCAGGGACTGCATTTTTCCTGTTTATCACAATGGGTGCATTCTGCAGGTGCCAGGCGCCCTATGTGTTGATTAGGTAAATGAGAGAGGAGAGAAAAACCTATGCAGGACACATGAGAGATCTCAGAGAACTTAACAGTTCTACACATGTGATTTCAGAGTTTACTACTATTTTACACTGAAATATAATAATATAAGCCTATAATGACATCCTCAAGTTACTGACGAAGGGTTCAGTGTGCTGCCAGAGAAGTGGCACTGAAATTCATTTGAAAACCATTTCCATTGCAATGGTCAAATGGAAAAAATCTTCTTACAATGGAAGCACCATATATATATACATAACGGGAGCACAAAATATAGATATACATATTTAGCCAAGTACCTACTCATGCCAGATAAACCAAGTGTTATGAATTTTTATATTGCAGATGGGTACACTTTAATTTCCCCATCTTCTTCGGTCCCCAGGAGGTTCACGGGTAATAAAACAAATGACTTTCTTTCTCCATTAGCCTGTCATTGCCACTTTCAAATGGCTCCTGGCCCATACACTCCAGTGTTTCCTCCCAATAAGTGGCAAAGCCTTTGGCCTTCTCGCTCGTCTTGATCGCCTTCTTTGGGCTCTCGAAGAGGCAAGCAGTGTGTCTGTCACCTTCCAACTAGATCAGGGAGGAGGTACAGTGAGGCAAAGATGCTAGAAGATTTAAGTCCATACAATTAATCAGCATGGACCCATCCATCCACATCCACGAGGCAACAAGTATTTAGTGACTGCCAACTGGGTGCCACACTCTGCTTTGTTGCTGGAAGTATAATAGGAAATAAGATATTTTAAGAGATAAGGTCCCCTTTTTCATGTAGCTGATGATGTTCTAGATGGGGGGGGAATAGATAATAAACCAGTGAACATAGAAATAAAAAATGTCAAATAGTGCTACAGATGGAATGTTTGTGTCTCCCAAAATTCATATGTTGAAACATAATCTCAATTTGATGGTATTAGGAGTGGGCCTTTGGGGGGTAATCAGGTCATGGAGGTGGATCCCTCATGAATAAGATTAGTGCCCTTACAAAAGAGAGAGCTCTCTCACTCCTTTCCACCAGGTGAGGATACAACCAGAAGGCAGCCACCTCTGAACAAGGAAGCAGGTTCTCGCCAGACCCCAAATCTGCTGGCACCTTGATCTTGGCCTTTCTGACCTCCAGAACTGTGAGAAATAAATTTCTATCGTTTAATCTACCCAGTCCATGGTCTTCTGTTAGAGCAGTGCAAGTGGACTAAGACAAATAGTGACAAATACTATGATAAAAATTAGAGTTCTTGCCCTGGCTGGTGTGGCTCAGTGGACTGAGCGCGGGCTGCGAACCAGAGGGTCACCAGTTCGATTCCCAGTCAGGGCACATGCCTGGGTTGCAGGCCAGGTCCCCAGTGGGGGCCAAGTGAGAGGCAACCACACATGGATGTTTCTCTCCCTCTCTTTCTCTCTCCTTTTCCCTCTGTCTAAAAATAAATACATAAAATCTTAAAAAAAAAAATTAGAGTTCTTAAACTCTGGCTCTAACCCCAACCCTGGCAGCACCTACTGTTGTGTGGTTAGGGAGGTCTCTCTGAAATAGTGACAAATGAGCTCAGATCTGGATGCCAGGAAGAAGCCAGTGAAGGGGACATCTGGGGGAAGATAATTTCTAGGCAAAGGGAACCACAAAATCAAAGGTTTTGAGGTGGTAACAAGCTTGGTGTGTTTGAGGAACAGCAAGGTCTGGGCAGCTGGATGTCATGAGTGAGGTGAAGGGTGGTGGGTGATGAACCAGACACACAGGAAGGAGCCCGCTCACAGTGGGTCTTGTAGGCCATCATAAGGAGTATAGACTTTTCTCCAGAATTGTCTTCTTGTGATGGGAAGCACTGTAGAATATCAGCAGAGGATGACATCATGCAATGTGTGCTTTTGACAGTTCATTCTTATTGCAGTGTGGAGAAGGGATGAGCTGGGGACAAGAGTAGAAGCAAGAGGCTCAGGGAGGCCATTAAATAGTGCAGGTGAGAGATTATGTTGTTTTGGAGTAGGATGATGTCAATGGAAGTAGAGAGTAAAGGTTAGATATGTCTTTTGAAATGAGACACCAGGACGTGCCGACCTTTCGAATGCAGAGTGAGGCGAATAAATCAAGGATGACGCGGGTTTTCAGCCTGAGCAACTGAGTAGATGGTAGTGCCATTTATTAAGAAAAGATTGTGGCGATGACACTGATGTATCCTTTTGTTATCAGGGCAGAGAACCAAAACTTGTTTTGAACATATTAATTTTGAGATGCCTTTTAGAGATGCCCGAAGTAGAGATGCCAAGCAGGGAGGTGTTGGATCCAGTAGTTGGAAAGGGAGAATTTAGAGCTGGGAGTATCCATTTGGAAGTAACCAGTGTGAACACTGTATTTAAAATGTTGAAAGTGGGTGACATCACCAAGGAAAAGAGTGCTGGCAGAGAAGCAGCAGCCAGACCTTCACCCCTAAGTCCCACACTGGCCTGTGGTCATGGTGATATACCATAGCACAATAATTTCACCCCTCCTGTTCCATTAAATTAAACAAACATTCACAGGCTCTTCTATATGAAAGGGGTTACCCTAAAGAATAAGGGGCTACAAAGACAGGCATTATGTATTAGTTAATAACCTCTCAGTTGCTCACAAACTAGTAAGGAAAGGGTAACAATAATGTAAAAGACAGAACAGGTGAATATATTTCCAAGGAAGTGGAGGGGAGATTCCAAAGATAAACCTGGGAAGACAGGTTGGGAGCGGATCATAAAGAGTCAAGAATCTGGATATTTTTTTCCTGCTTAGATAGGAAGACGCCACTGAAGATTTCTAAGTTCCACGATCAGAGGAACAGATCTCCTTCCCTGCTCGTGGTGCACTCGCCCTCCTGTGTCTATTTGCAGTCTGGCCTCATCTACAAAGTACTGTCCACCTTCCGCTACCACTCACTCTTCATCTTTAAGGCCTTCTCTTTATCATCTAGTGCTGATCCATTTAGCACTTAATGACACAGTGTTTCTCTCAGATGGTTTATTGTAGGAACATCTTACTTTTTTAACTGGTCTATAAATTCCTCCTAAGCCAGGTCCCCTGACTTAGATCCACAGCCTCTGGCTCAGAGACAGGAACGTGAGAGCTGCAAGCAGTGCCTGTTGCTTCAAGTGCCACTTCTTCGGGGAATTCTTCTCCGACCTCTAATTAGATCAGGTTCCTTTGTTCTAGGCTCGAACAGCATCATTTTCTAGCACACGTCTCCATTTTTAACTCGACGCCCAATGTGTGACTATTTGAATAGGATATGGATTCCCACAGGCTCTAAGTTCCCAGAGAGCAGGGGCCACCTCTGATTTTGCTCAGGGTAGGATCCCTAGTTTGTGCTACAGACATTTGCTGAAAAATTGAATAGACATGCCTTACGTGTTCAGGGTCAAAGGGCTTAAGTGAAGTCGCTCCTGGCATGGTCCGACATCTGCCTGAAGTTTCTGAAAGAGCACTGAGATTCACACAGCAGAACTGTTTCGCAGAGGGAGTTCCTCTTGATGAAGTCCCCTTCTCCTTAGAAACAATTTCCCAGAGAGTGGCTCTTATATGCGAAGGAGGCCCCTTGAAGGCTAATGTATCATCACTTAGGGCACTGGAGTCTTCCTTTTCACACAGCTGAGTGGGAGGCAAAGCAGTGTTCCCAACTGTCAGGAAGAGCGAGCATGCTGGCAGCAGCCACGGATCTTCTAGGCAGATGGAGCGACATATGTATATTTACATATATATTTCCTAATCAATAGATTCCCGAGAAAACATGAAAACTCAAGAACACAATTGGAATTTACGGGGTTCTGAAGGAGTTTAATTCCTTAAAGGAAATGAGCACAATCATTTGTTTTTCCCCTTCAGCTGCCTTCAGGAGAGAACAAATAGTATTATTTGAATGATCTAACTTTGTTCCCTAAATATGTAAATCTCCTTTTCCAAATCCAGTGCTGCTTCTAAGAAATGCTTTTCTGGGGACAGCCGAAAAGAGCTTTGCAATCTTTTAACCGTACTTCCAGCCCCTGCCTGCTGCTGACTGTCTCCCCTCGGCAGCCACACAGGCCTGTTTCTTCTCTTTCTCCAAAGGCCAACCTTGTTCTCTTCTAGGAACTTTGTCATTGCACGTTCTTGGCAGGTGGTCAGTCAATATGCTAATGAATGAAAAGGCTAAGATAAGCCAATTATGCCCTAGCAGAATCCCATAACTTGTCTGTCTGCTGTTTGAGCCACGTGTATTGGAGACAATGTGACAGCTTGAAGATTTAGCCTAAGATTTATTGCTTCTGATTCTCACTTTGTTCATGCATGTAAATATCTTCAAGGAAAATGGCTGCAATTTTATCTACTACAGAACCACATTTTGCTTCTGTAATTCAGGTGAAGATGACCTTGTTGTATATTACCAATTGCATACAACTTCCATTCTTTCCTCCTTTTTAAATTATAGAATCCTTTGGGGGCAATGTACTCAGTTAAAAATACACGTACTCATCACCCCAGGCTTTCTAACCACTACACAGGTAGCCACGTAACCCAGTTCTGGCAGCTGAGTAGCAGTAGTTGGGTGAGACATCAAGAAAGTTATTGCCTTATTGATAAAAAGGTGCAAACTCAGCTGCTATGTATTTTTTGTCCTTTGACCTTCTACCCTTCTCCCTGACTGGAACACAGACACGATGCTGAAGGCGAAGTTATCCTGTGTAGCAGGTGCCATAGGTGCTCTGCCCATAACTCAATGACACCATTCCTATATTCACCACAGGCTTCCTGCCAAAAGTTCCTGTGACTGTACCTGAGAGGTTTTGCAGGCTATAGGATCATGCTTAGCCCACATGTGGCAGGTTGTAAGTGTCAGAGTTAGTGACCCTGGGAACAGCTCTCAGTGACAACTGGAAACTACTGTGAGGCATGAATTACATTCACCAGGGCAGACAGAGCTCCCTGAGGTCCTCGGTCGGAATGAACATCAGTTGCCCACAGCAGTAACCCACTCATTAATACATCCTGCATTGGCTTTCTTCTTCTCTGTCTCACTTCCCCACTCCTCTACCTGCCTAGGATCACCTCCCAGAGAAACTACTTGCACATGACTCCTCCTGGCGACTCCTGGAAGAACGCAATCTAAGACATTCTTGTGACCATGCAGAAGAAAGCTGCGTACTACAGGTGGAGAGGAATCTAGAAGGAGCCCGAGCCCCTGCACCAGTCCTGTTCTGCTTTCCTCTGGACTTCCTATTTGAGGAAAATAAACCTCTTATCTGGGTTAGCCACCACAGTTCGGTTATGGCAGGCAGCCAAATGCACTTGTAACTGAGAGGTCTGGAGGAATGTTTAGCTGAGTACAAATGCCAGTTGTCAGCTGGACATGGCTGCTAACAAAGTTGACACTGATCACTAGCCCCGCACTGCATGGCACATTGCAGCTAGCGCCTGGTTTTGATGCTGTATTAAAGCTAACTTTGTGAGGTAGGTGTCATCAACCCCACTTTACTAAAGTCCAGAGAGGCCAAGTCCCATGGTTACATGGCTACTCGTGAAATCAGAACTCCAAGTCCAGTGATCTTTTGCCTCAGGGAGGTAGGGGCTGTTTTCATTCTAAGGAGTCTGTGGCATGTAAGTAATGAGTCACACCTCTCCACCTGTTTCCTTTGCCTGTCTTCTGAGATTCTGTGCTTTTCCATCATTGCCCTTCACTCCCACTGGACTGCAATTGCTTGCTTCTAACAGAGCTACCCCTCCCACCTGCCAAACCTCATCACAAGCTTTATCATGTAGTCACATGTCTTCCAAAACTTGTGTGAAATCCTTGTATCTGTAGGCCTTGGCTCAAGCTCTTGCCTTTGCCGGGAATGCCTTACTTCAGAAGTGGGAAACTGCTGCATTTGGGTCCGGTGAGGATGGTTAGGTAACTGCATCCTCGTGGTAACTGTGGGCAGGAAACCCATGTAAGGAAGTATGAATCATAGCACCCAAAACATAAATGCGTAGTAAATATTTGTAAAATTAAAATGAGTGGCCATGGTGGCATCCAAATTGAATCCAAATTTACTCCTGCTTAAATTAAAATCATTAACATCAAATTCCATCACACATAAAAATGAATATATACTCTATAGATGTCAGACAAATGAAATACATTAAACATTTAGTATTTTACATTCGACTATGACTTTAAAAAAAGGACAAAATTTTAATGTACGTATCCATTAAAATGGTGGCCATTTAAATATCATCTGAACCATGTCAAATAATACTCATTTACCTTTATGAAATGTGTTGAGAACCTACAAGTTTTTGTATAAGGCCGAGCATTTTCAACCTTAGTGGCTTAGAAGAGAAAAGACTGTGTTCTCTTGCTGGTGACTTGGGAAATGTGGCACACTTGTGTCATAACTGCTGGCGCACGGAGACTAGGCTAGCACGCACGAGTGGCTGGACTCTTTCTGGGAAATGAGCATGCCGTGCTCCCATGCCACTCTGGGACACTGGAGATGACGTCTAATCTAGGGTGAGACTGTATGCAGGGCGCGGTGAGGGCTGTACCAAAGGCTTCACTGAGGCTGAAGGACTAAAGGAAAGCTTTGATTTTAAAATATGTTAAGGGAAGCAAAGAAGCCAGAGGCCTTCTCATAACCATTCCAGGTCAGCAACTCCCGAGATGTTTATAACAAGGCAGCTGGCAGGAAATACAGATGCTCACTGGGCTGGACTTAAGACTTAACCTGTCATAACAGATGCAGCTTTGAGGACCGGCTTATCAGCTCAAAAGATGCCTGCCTGGTTTCAGCTGGTAAAAAATGTATAAAAATGCTTACATGTCTATTTCTGATAAATTTATTTCACAAAGCCACCAATTCATAAAGACAACAAGTTCCATTTAAATACAAGACAAAATTTATAAATGAGATAAATATTTCAAATACATCTTATTGAGCACAGGCCTTTTCACTAACTATAAAATCCAATGAGACAAAAGTATAATCATACCAGTTATTATCAAAAGACTTTTAGACTATAGTTTAAGTTCAAAAGGTTAAAGATTTTACAAAACATGAGACTATTACTTACATATCAAGAGTATTTGATTAGATACAGAAAATATTAGTAAGTGCGATTTCTTTTCTCTTCAAAACTAGCTTTAGAATTATCAACTCTGATTAAATTTTGACCCACTTTAATTCCTTATTGATGACACCGTAACCTGGAATACTCAAAGTGATCCACTTTGTTCACCAAATTAAGTCACTATTATGTTTCTAAAATAATTTATCCAGGACATACTGAAGTAGCCTGTACTTAATTATACGATAGTGTGAACTTACAGGCTTTTCACTGTTTCCTGTATTTTTACAAAGCCCCGATTCCCACGACTTTGCATTAAACAAAGTCTACCTTAGGGTTCCGAACACTCATGTCCATTATGAAAACATGTGGGGTAAATTCATTCTCTTTAAAGTGACAAGTTACAGTCTAAGAAATGACCCCAGAGATGCTACATTGGGACAGGATTGGGGATACTATCTGAAGATCTGAGGAAAGTTCAGGGGACAGATCACAAACAAGGGATTTTAAAAAGTTTTAATTTTTCAAGAGAAACATTCTGGGAAGGGAAACGTGTTCTATAAGCTAGGGAATATTCCAGAGCCTTTGCTCTCACAGCCAAGAGTATGAAAGTAGTTTTCCGTAGAGAAATATAGGTCTAGGAGCCAAGGCAAGCTTTGGCTAAAGGACTGGTAGCTTTTGTTTGGCTCTGAAGGTTTCCATGGGAACAGCCTGAGAGACAGAAAAGGCAGCATTATCATATTTATCTATAATGCTACCTGATAAAACTGCACATTGATTCATTCATGCTCTCCAGAACAGATATATTATTTCTGATAAGCCTGGACAAAGGGAGGTATGAGTTCTATCTGGTCACACTTTGAATTTCCCTCCTTCCTCTATTTGAAACCTTAAATTAAAATCCTAATAAAACCTCCTCTGAAGATTTCCCACAGGACCCCCTAGTTCAAGCAATGCTTCCATAATCAGAAGCCAAATAAAGAAACGTGAAGTACCAAATGGAGCTCCACTCCCAAGTTCTTAAAATTAGATGACACCAAACTTCCTGTAGCTAAAGAAATTATTCTGAAGAGTATTGACAATTCCACTATAACAGATCTCAGCCAGGCAAGAAATAGTGTCTTAAAGTGTATATTATAAACAGTTAAATCAGTTGGCATAATCCATAATTTTTCTCCCTCTTTACGTCTTGATCATTTGTATGTATGTGTATATAAATATCTATGTATCCATATCTATCTGTTTAATAACGTATTTAATACAGTAACATACACTACATACCATTATTAAATCTCATTGCAGGTTAGTGCTTCCCAGAAAGGCCACAAGAGCCCTAACTGAATTCTTTACCTAAAGTACAAAAATAAAACCCTCAACAACAAAAAAACATAAAACAAACAAGAGAAGGAAGCATGCATGCCACCTTTAGCACCTTAATTAAGATCATAGAGGGCAAGAGGGTTGACCGTAGTCTAAAGAGAAATCCAACTCTGGGTTTCCCCCAGCAATAGAATCCCAAACACAGAATCCTCTTGTCAAGTCCAGTACTTTTAAAAAGGGAAAGCCTGAGAAATTCTCTTAACAGAAAAGTCGAAACCCATGATTTACCAGAGACAGATGATTTGACATGGTTTCTTATTCTAAAAGTAGAAGATGCTCTTCCTTCGAAACAAATGGCTCACTTTTGGAGATTAGTTGAGAAATCACTGCCAGCTCAATGAGACCTCAGTAAGTTAAAAAGAGGTAATATATCCCCCGAAGGACCAATTCATTCATGGAAGTTTACTAATGAGTAGTTAGCTCCCTAATAACTCTGTAACAACGTAGACATGGGCTACACTGAAGAGAGTCAATCTAGCACATGCAATTGCACACTCCACAAGATAAAATGATGGGAAAACACCCACGTCTTCATGCACTATGGCGTTGGTATAGAAAGCTAAACCACAGAAGAAAGTCTCAGCTTGGTCCTTTCCATAAAAAGGGACTAAAAGTCCAGGCAAGGACTTATTCAGAGATGTGCTAAAGATTTCAGTGGATTCAAGGTGATGGGTAAGAAGTTATAAGGCTAGACACACCTTTAGGTATTATTTAATGCAAATACTTCATCCGATTGGTAGAAAAACTGAGGCTTCAAGAAACGTGTCAGCCCTAAACCAATGGATGAGCCACGACCAGAGAAGCCATGGAACTCTCAGTGCAGCACTTTTCCCATTACTTTTACCTCTGAGGCTCCTTTCAGTTTTCATGTGTATCATCTACTCAAGCTTGAGGAAAATGACTGAGAAATATCAGACAGGAAAGTGCTGCCTTTTTACAAAGATTTTGGCAATAACGCACCTTCTGATGTGCTTAATTGGGACGAGGGGAAAAACCTGGTCATCTTTTGTTAAAAATGTCATTTCCTGCATGAAACAGGTTCCTGTTCTGTGAGCAGTTTTTGCAGGTACTGGGAGAGCTCAAAGCTGGCAGTTTTCACACACCCCATCTTTGTAGTTAGAGTTCGACCCGGCAGATCCCGTATCGTCAGGCGGGCTGAAGTGACTGCTGTCTTGAGAATCTGTACCAATACTTTTGGTCTCTGACTGAAGGTGGACAGAAACCTGAACTGCTATCTCCTGGCCTTGTTCATTCAGAGAACCATCATCTGAATCCCCTCCTGGTGAACTGCTCCGCCCCATCTCTGGGTTAATGACATATATGCCACCTTGAGCGTTCAAGGCAGGTCTCTCTTTAATTCTTTCTCCCATGTCATCAGGGTCATCCATTCGCACAGCCTCAAACATTTCCTCAACGAAGGCCCTGCAGTTTAGAATAAGTGGTGGAAGAGGGACGCTTCGCGCCAGTTCTTCTATGTAACGAGCAAACTCCATGGTCTTAAACTGTGTGACTTTGGCGAGCTCCAGGGTCTTGGCGGAGGTGATGATGGGGATGCGTTTGGCAATCTCAAAGGCCTTCTGAAGCTTCTCAGCCCCTTCGGTTCTGAAGAATTCATTGATGGCCTTTTCGGTCTTACGAAGATGGCTGCTCATCATGCAGAGCCGTGTGACATTCAAGATGAGAGTGATCGTAAAGGCAATCAGGCAAACAATCATGTAGTAGATACTCATGTCTCCTGAGGTGAAGATAACACGCAGGGTGACAGAGTAGGAGGCACGAATTGGAGAGGTGATGAAACATGTATAGAGCCCACGGTCATCAAAGGCTACGTTGGTGATATTCAGGAAGTTATCAGAAACCAACCATTTTCCACCTGATAACCCAACAGAAATAAAAAAGATTACAGCATAAAGAATATTACCACTAAATATGCCAACTGACTTATCAATATTCCTTTTCTTCATGAGAGTACTTTAACTCATCTGTTAGGTTCTGCTGTTTGGGAAAATCATGTAACAAATGGCAGACTGTTATGTCCAGGGTCAGAATTTAAATAGCCTGAGACTTAAAAAGGAAATCAAGATCTTCCTTCTTGACAGTAATGATTATCACAGCTACCTTTTCCCTGCTAAACGTAACCAGCCTTTTAGGGAGACAGGCATGTCTATATAATGCTAAATGACTAATCTTAAAAAAATGTTTCTATTTATACAGGCTTACCTCAGAGATATTGGGGGTTCAGTTCCAGATCACCTCTATAAAGTGAGTATCATAACAAAGCAAGTCCTAATCATTTTGCTGGTTGAGGTCTTGCCTTTAATTTGTTAAAAAAACAAAACCACAACATATGTGAAGCACAATATAGCAAAGCACAATAAAATGAGGTGTGCCCGTATGTGTCTACTACACAGTGTCTGCCTACACATTTTCATATACTAGAAGAATATGCCTCAGAAACATGACAGTGGTCATTTCTGGGTGATGGGTTATGAGTAATTTTTATTATCTTCTTTTTATTTAACTGTGCTTATTTTTTATAATGAACTTATATAATAGACAAAATTGTTTTTGAAAAATCCTACCAATTTAATGAATTTGTTCAATTACTAATTGGCTAATGGGGCATGCCTTGCACATGTTAATTTGTTTTGTTAGAAAAGGTTTGTTGATGATATCATCTTGATTTTCTGGCGAGAGTAACTGACGCACAGGCCAAAAGACATGTCTCACAAGTCAGGGTACACGAGCAGCTTGGTAAGAGAATAAAGGTGCCTTTAAGATGCCTGGGCTTGTTTTTAACCTGAAACATGCCACTTCTCTTCCATATATGAAGGTATCTCCATTCAGGAAACACGTGCACAAAACTATAAAAAGGTATGAAAAGCAAAGCATACTGACCTTGATTCAATATCCTTTAATAACCTGGTTTTGCTTGCACAATTCTCATTCTCATGTTTGCAGTAAATTTTCAGCACACTCTGTGCTTTGACTGTAACATTCATTCAAAGATGGGATAGACGGGCTAATCTGGGGTATAGGTGTGACTACAGATGGTGTTCCAGAGGAGGCTAGGTGACTGCTTCTTAAGCATCACCTGAATCCTAATCTTCCAGATCTCTTTAATCCCCAAGATTCTATAGCTCTAGATTATTTTAGTGGCACATCTCGTAGTAAGCACCTTGGATTTTGCTTACGGATTTCATCATCAAAATTTATGTAAATTCTATAGTTATACTTAAGAGCCATCACTTCATGTAAAAGGAGGAGGAAAACATGTAGCTATAAATAAAGCAATTATTCCTCAAGCTCCTGTCTTTTGAAGTTGGAGCTATGAAAAAGATACCCCAGGAATTGAAGATGTGATGAACTACATCGACTCCATTCATCAGTTACTGCGCTATGACCACAATCTAAACCTCCAGCTCACTTGCTCATACTAGCTCAAGCTTTATGAACCTCATACTAGACTGGCATGCTCTTTAAACTCCTCTCACTTGAGATTCATAAAACTTAATACAATTTTCTGGAGCTGCTGTGGAAAGCATCAATGATAAATGTTAGTTTAGTAGTTTTCCAAGTCAAGGTAAAATAGGAAAATAAAACTGCCATTCCAATTGGCTGGTCTCAACCTAACCTAAGCTTTGTTTATGCAGTCAGTCTGTAATAATCACATTAACTGAATAATTCAGATCTCAGAGGTATTTGGTCAGGACCCTACAGCCCAAAGGAGGTTAAGAGTCTAGTTCAGTGAGTCCAAATGTGGAACCCCAAATCAGGTTCCAAACACACATTCTGGATACCACTCAAGAGGTTCTGATTTCACAGGTCTATGTCCTTAAGAAGCTGGTTAAACATGCATTGCTCTTTCTAACAATTCAAACACTTCAAATCCCCTGGTGGCCAGTTACTCAGTTTGTAGACATTTAAAATGTTTAGTATACACTTTAGATGGAAACACCACCTGTCCCCTCTTCTGTTTTTTACTTTCCGGTGAATAACCAAATATCCGTTATATTCCAAGAGATGAGACTATCTTTCTAGCAAGAAAGATAAGGGGCCTTTTCCAAAAGTGAACCTTATAAGAATCCCAGATTTAATCTTTGTCCTAATAATTTTTCACAGTGATTTCTTTTTGACATACTTTAACCCAAGTAATATTTTAAAAAAATGTTTCTATCAGAAAACTAGTCGAGGAAACAGTCTTCTGATTAAGATGTGTTCACAGGTCCACAAACAGCAAAATCAAAAACCTGTCAAAAAGTTGATCTTTGTCACCTTATTATGATGTTTGTGTGATTTTTAAGATGGGAATACAAAAAAAATACACGAGAAACTCTCCTGTTTTCAAGTAAATTAAGTACATAGAAAGGAAAAAATGAGCTAGAAGGGCTTACGGAGCTCCTTCTCAGTGGGCTTCTGTAAGGGGCTCAGAGGGACTGAAAGTTTTTGCACAGATCTATAATCATAAAAAAACAACAACTCTAAAACCCTGGATTTCCTCTAACATTTTTAGTAACTGATTTCTGAGCAAAAATGTCTTTACAAATTTACTTAAGTCTAGCCCAAATCCTTCTTGCTGCATCTACACAGGGCCACCACACTGTTCTGTCCACATCACAGTCTAGGTGAATGGTCCCCTGGAGCTATGCACTGCAGAGCCTGCTCAGCTGCTGGCAGTGGCCCTGATGGAGTCCACCTTCAAGGAAAAGGAAACCAACTCACCAAGAAAGTGGCTCACTGTCATCATATGAACACCTTTTAAATGTATAGCTTATTTTGTTCTTCTTTTGGTTAATTATAACTAATTTGCTTTTTCTGATAGGTATTAATGCTCCAGGCCTTTCAAAAGTTTTTAACTATTCACCCTGGTACCTCAACTTTGAGATTTCATGTTGAATATGCCATAAAATCAAGAAGAGAGAAGTAACAAGACATGAGTAACCTGGGTTAATTACACCCTGGCATAGTTACCTCTGCCTCTGTCATCCAGCTGCTGTCCTTTCGAGTTGTACCAATGGACATCTTCATAGTGCTCCACTGTGAGAAGACACTCGATTGAAACACTAGCTCCCTCTTTGGCTATGATGACATCATCACCTGTGTGGGAGCCTGCTGAGAGTTCAAAGCTTGGAGGAAATGATACATTGAAAGAACTGTGATTTGCTGGCAGTGGGTCCCTGTGGTTGAAGCCTACATCTTCCAAAACAAAAGCAGCTGGCATAGTAACACTCACCACTAAAGTGAATAAACAACAATGTGGCTTCATGGGAAAATGGGAAACAATCTTGTTTAGATTTGCAGAAAGCGTCTATACTGTAACAAGGGTACAATGGGTAGTTTATTGCTTGATATTAGAGTTTTCCAAAAAAGTGGCAGATCCAAATGGATTTTGAAGTCTTCAAGATTAAAACATGTGAGTGAAGACCAACCTAAAAGAAAGTCAGATACAAAGTTTAACCAACAAAGGCTCATAATGGGGTAAAACTTTAGGTTCTATAAATGAACAGATATAAAATTGATTAGAATAATCAGTGCCAACATCAGGGAGTGAGTGCAATAGAGAGAACACCACCTAAAAATCTCACGCAGAAATAGTAGAAAGAACAATGAATTGGGAAATGGCAGACCTACATTCTGGTCCTACAAACTGGCTGAACGACCTAGGCAAGAGGATGGGCTTGTTTTCTCACCAGTCAAATAAGGGACTGGAAAACACAATTTTTAAAGACTCTTCTAGTTCTGAAAACCTATGATTCTATTTCACTCTGACAAATTCTACGCAACAAGGAGTCAATGAAGGCTAAAATATTTAGCCTAATGATCTTTTATTTTAACCTGCACTATCTGTAATGTAAATCAACTGGTATATCGTGATCATAACCATGGAGCTCAAAATCTGAGTAGCTCAAGTACATCGATATATTGGATATAAATAATGCAGAGACAGTTGAGGTAGTTCTTTTGACTTAATATTAGAAAGAAAAGTGCACTCCTCTATATACATAAGTATACATATACTGACTTCTGAGGTATAACACTGTTGGGCAAAAATGTTAGACACAATAATTTTCCTTTAATAGTTTCTTCAATATCAAGAGACAAAATATAGTACACTGAAGTTTTTAGGAATACCAAATTTCTAGCTCAAAGTCTACAAAATCAGCTAAGAGAGGAATTGACATCTTAAACAACTAGTTGGTAGAAATGCAAATGTAAGCTACAGGGAATGATAACCAAACCAATTTAAGAGTGAAATATCGTGAATAAAAAGCAAAACGGTGCCCTAGTCTAAGAGTTCATGTGACGGTGGTCACTGGCCTGGTAATTTGACTCTTCTTCCAACTCACTGTCTCTTGAAGAAAAATTTCAACTTTTATTTCTGTAAAATATGGGATGAAACAACTAGTTTTTTTTCATACAAGGGCCCCAAATAATTAGCTTCGGAAATGACACTTCCCTCCCTTTAAACCTTCCTGAAGGCTGCTTGCTCATGTAACAAAAAGCAGTGGATCACTGTAGTTTGCCATAAACTCCTCAAAGTCTGAATTACGATAAGCTGTAAATGTCATTTAAATTTCATTAGCCCTCGAAAGGATGGTTGAAAGACGAAAATAATTTTCTGTATCTTTCTATATCTTTCAAGTTTAAGGGCAGACTAATACTTAGAGTAAAACAAAAGAACTTCAGACTTTGTTATACATAACCGGTGGAACACATGTGTTTATTTTCATTTCCTCCCCACACCCCACTGAAATGACGCAAAGGAAACAAGGCACTCGGGCCCAGGCGCTCCCTGAGACTTTGATGAGGTGTTCCTTTCATGCATTTTTTGCTATATCCATGTACCAAGTTATTATTATTTATGCTTTTTAAAAAAATCAACCCATTATTTCACTTCCATACATTTATTTTAGAAGGAAAGTCTGTATCACATCTGAGCATAAAAGTAACTGTACACATAAACACAATGGGAACAAAGCGGTGTTATTAACTTCCAGAGACACTGCCATCTGCTGAAGGCTCTGAGCTAGAGCCTGTGCTCTTTGCCATGAAAAGAAACACGAAAACAAATAAAACAAGAACCCCCCAAACTCCACTGCATTGCGATGCCACCGCGTTTCTTATCCTGCCATTCCCTTCCCCCACACTTCTGCCCACCACTGAGTTTAGAACCGCTATTTTAGAAAAGGCATACATTTTTCTTCTACTCAATACCTATCTATGGTAGGTTATCTATCTGTAACCTACTGTTCTACAGACACTGTCTCTGCCTTCGTGGAGCTCAGTCTGCTAGAGGATACAGACACTAACTACAGACATACAAAATACACTAAATGCTACCCAAGGGAAAGTATAGCGTGCGACAGGAGCACCCAACCCGGGACACTAATCTCATTGCAGAAAGCCTGCCTGAGAAGGTGAGATGCGCGACAGGACCTGAGGGATGAACAAAATTCGAGAATGGCAGAGAAGTGTTCTAGGTAAAGGGGCAGGGGACAGGGAAAAACAGACGGGTTAGGAGGTGGTCTGGAGTAAGAGCTACAAGTTGTGGTAAGGAGAGGTGGTGACCAGAGAGTGCTGGGTCAGATTCCTGATTCAGGAGGGGAACAGTCTGGGCCAACAGCAAAACTGGAGGTGGACTTTGGGAATTGGACTGGGAGGCTGAAGTGAGTGAAGATAACTTGTCGAGATGAAGAGGCCAAAGAAGTGAGAGGCCCAAGACCGGGGTGGACGTGCAAGCATGGTGACATTCCCCCAGATCAAGGCAGCTAGAGTAGAAGACACTGGAGACAGAAGAAATGGACTCTCCTGCCCTGAGATGCAGGAGCTTCTGGGGAATGAACAGGCTCCACAGGAGAGGGCTTCCAGCAAGCAGTGTCCTGGCCGTGTTACTGCTGTGTGGAACCCTTTCTTTCTTCAGGCAGCCTCCCTGAGCCACCTCTCAAGGCCTGGCTCTTCCTCCCACATGGATGCAGCATACACCTGGATCCAGGATGGCTCTTCCCCAACCCCTGCAGCCCTCATCATTACCCTGCATACCTTGCTATATACGCTGCTCGGTACTGCTAGACAGTCTGCCCCACCTCACCCGTGAACCCTGTGAGCGCAGGGACTGTAATTTTGGTTGCTGTAGTGTGTCACTAGCACACGCTCAGTAAATAGCTGCTGATGGAGATTAGTTTAAACTTGATAATGTATGTGATGAATCTTTATAAATCGAAGAATGCTATGCAACAGGGATCACAGTTGCTCAAACCAACAGGCACTTATAGAGCTTGTATTCTCTGACACAAAAGAGACAATGCTAACAATCTCGAAAGAATGTAAGAGTGTAATGCCTAAAGAAATTCCTTGAACCAGCTCCCAAAGTCTCATTTACTATCTTGTTCTAGAAGATGATGGTGGGAAAGAAGTACCAAGTGTAGAGCTTCCAAATCAGGTTGGATTTCACAGTCATCTACAGAATATGAACCACTGGGTTCAGACCTTGGAACTCAGGGTTTCTAATTAGCTCCCCGAGTGATTCTGAGGCAGAGGGTCCACGACTGGTACCCAGAGACCACCAATATACTTCCTTATCTCCTCTACAACAGCCCTCTGCAATGGGGTGCTCCGGACTGAGCAAACACCTCCAATATGACAGAACTATCATTCACATGACATTTTGGATTAGATCACCCTGGAACATCATAATTACAGGCCTCTGATAAAGGCAGGGTAGCAGAGAAGTTCAAAGTACAGACTCTGGAGCCAGATTTCCTGGATTCCATTCTGGCTCAATTTTAAGAGCCTTGTAATTTTTGTTAACGACAATAATCTCTCTGTGCCTCAGTCTACTCACCTTTAAAGTAGGGGAAATAATAGTATGTATTCTCATAGGACTGTTGCGAGGTCTGAATGAGATAGTATATATAAGACACAGTGTAGCAATAGTAATCACTGAATAAATTCTATTTATTATTGTTGGTGGTCCTTTCAGATATTGTGCTAAATTCTACACCTTACAGCAAAACCATTACTTAAGTTAGATATAACACTTTTACTCAGAATACCACTGACCATTTAAAGATCTTAGGGGGTAGGGTAAAATTCCATTATGTAATTTTAATCTTTAATTTTAAATTTCACACTTTTTCTCACTGCAAATAAATATTTTGCTAAAGTATGGGTCAACCAGGCATAGTAAACTGTGCTTGGACTCCAACCACATGTAAGCTAACGTTGTTCCCGCAGGTGCTGAGTTTGTGGTGGAAAACTTTGTTGGGATTTACCTATAGCTCATGCCTCCCTTTTTTGAGCCCTGCCTTCTCAGGCCCAGGAGGAATCCAACCCACTTGCTGACTAGACTCATTAGAACCTTTGTTCCTGGAATTTGGAATTGAGACACCATGTTTTAGGGCTTTTTGAGGAAGAGAAGGAATATAGGGGCTGAGGCAGCCAGGTTTGGGCCACATACAAAGAGCGGCAGAGAGCAAGGACAACAGGGAGGCAGAAGGGAAAGGCAGGGTGGTAGAGAGGAGCAGAGGGGAAGAGAAAGAGACTCACATGTGTGGTTCCAGCTCCTGACAGAATTCTACTTCCTGGTTTCAGGAAGACTGTTTTCTTCCCCCCAAAGAAACAAGCATCTTTATTCAACTTCATTCAAAATTAAGACCACAAAAGTAAAGGAAATGTGCAAACAAGAAAGGAAGGGAAGACATGGCTAGAAGGCAAAGCGGCTGGGCTGTGCTGTGGCTGCAGGCGGCCCTCCCGCCTCCCCGTACACTGGGAGGCACAAAAGCTGCTCAAGCAGTCAGTGTTTGAGGTTCTGTTCTGCACAGACATGCCATGTGCCTCTGCGAGAAATTTAGAGAAAACAGTACGACAGGGTCTAGAAAATACTATAAACACCCTTAAACGGCTCTTAGGTCAAAGGTGGCGGAAGTCACTGGGTCCACTAACTCATGCCGGGAGAGCGACAGGTTGCACACTATCCTTACACGGCCCGGCAGTAAAGACAGGCCCAGTCTGGCTGCTTCATACCCATACCATGGGCAACCTGAACACAAGGACTTCTAGTCTGAGCAACTAAAAGACACAACCCATTGGAGATAAGAGGCTATTTGGCAGTTGGGAGACAAAGCACTGGCAAAGATATGTGCATGTTGAAAGTGACAGAAGCAGACGAGAGAGTAAAGGGAACAAATCACACTTGGGATCAGGATACCCTTGATTTATCTCTTTATAATAAATTTCCTTTTACTTAAGTTAGTGGGAATTGGTTTCTGCTGCTGGCAACAAAAACTACATTGATTAAAACCATTATTCTCATTCTGGAGTAATGATTTTAAAACAGTTTAGTACCGCCAGGGGCTCGTCATGCACAAGACGAAGTCCTGGGCACTGCAAGGGAAGCTGAGGTGAACTAGGTTACTGTCCCAGACCCTCAAGAATTTACAAACTAGCCTGGAGGCAGAAACTATGTACAAGACAGTGTGAGACGTAATGAGAGAAGTATAATTGTGCCGTGTACGCAAAAGAGAAAGAACTTGTGAATTTTAGAAATACAATTCACAGGTAAGTTTGGAACTTCCCATATATCATGGCTGCTATTCTCAATGCAGCAGCTGATGTTTGGAGGCTAAGAAGAAAGAGTTCAAAAAGGACAATCAAAGTGCCACCTTCCTGTAAACAGTTAAAAGGGGCTATGCTATGCTTGTGGATGAAGTTACTTGGTAGAATTTTTTACTACCTTGCTTCAGCAGGAATAAGAAAAACAGAAAAGTGTAATGCTCAAATTTATTCCAAAGCCTTTTTCATCTTTTAAGTGTAGTAAAATGTAAGCTTTTCTAAGTTCATGAATAATCAGAAATGTAGATGATTTTACCCTACAAAACCATTCTGAATATTGGTTATATCATTAAAAAAAAAAAAAAAGAAACTGCCTAAACTGTCATCCCTAACAGATTGCCTTGTTGCTGTTTCTGCCAACTTCTACGAAATATTTGCATTCTGTTCCAATTCTCAACAGCAGTAAATAAGGAAGTAATGTGGCTGATTTCCGTTTTTGTGGCTCAAGATTAAGTTGGCCGAGGAAACGGCTGTTTGCAGAAATAGTTCTGGGATAACTCAAAGGGAGGAAAACACTGAGGCCCAGATGGTATTGGCTTTTGCTCCAAGTATACTGGGATATTAACGCTTCATTCTCCGTAATTAAATGTGTTCTAGGCTGTATTTACAGCTCATCTACTCTCCCCTGCCTGCATTGTTACACTGGAGAGTTGGAGAGGTTCCCTATTTCTGCCACACAAATGGTCAGAATGGCATTCTGAATTGGCAAAGGGCGGGGGGGGGGGGGGGGG